>LAPY01000538.1:163780-176915 GCA_000970635.1 Eragrostis tef | reverse complement strand
CTCCTTTCCCCCCCCCCCCCCACCCAGCCTGAACCCCCACCTGGGCATCACTGCCTCCATTCCCAACTCTCTGCAAGCCTTCTCCGCCACTGCCATGGAAACTCAAGCTGCGTTGTCAATGGAGCCAGCAAAATGCATTCAATCCCGCTCTGCTTCCTCTGCTCCCAAGAAAAAACAGCCCAGCAAGCAACCAAAATCCCGCTCTACTATAAAAGTGCCCAGAGTTGCCAAGAAGGATCCCCGCTCCTCTGCTCACCACCGTCACCAAGAACCAGAGCCCTCCCATCGCTACACCCATCGGGCCGCCGACACCACCAGAGGCCATGGCGACCCAACGCGGGCCTCACCGTGCCGCTGATCCGACTCCCCCGCGCATTCTGGCGCCGCCGCTTCCTGTCCCCGACTCGCTTCCGACCAGTTTTAGGGGAGCTCTCGACGCAGAGGCGAACCGCCTGCCCCAACTCGCCGTCGCCTCTCTAAAGATCCGAAGAGTCGGCGCCAGGACGGCGGCGGAGCTCTAGGGTCTCCTGCACCACCTTCGTCGGGCCAGCGCCGCGCCCGCTCCCCCGACCCCGACAACGACGCCACTGCCGCTTCTTCCGTAGCCGGAGCTCTCCCCCACCATCATCGATCGCCTGCTCAACGAGGCCGACCTCGAGCTCGCCCTAGCGGATGGGATGATATCCCCCTCGTCCCGACTGGAGATAGCGGAGCAACACCTGGCGGCACTCCTCCAGTTCTCTGCTGGGATCCCGCTAGCGGTCCTTCTGCGCCATCTTGGTGGACTCGCTGGTGGCGGGCCTCTCGCGGAGGCTCTGCAGGCAGCTGATTAGAGCACTCTACCTCTGGTGGCTACGCACCAGGCCGCTCTGCCTGACGGGGCCGTGGCCTGGACTCCAGGCATCTCTCCTCGCCAGGAGCCAAGCATGGATGCAATTGAAGGTACTAATATCTTTGGTGCAGGTGGCGTCCAGCAGTTGGCTGGCTTTCCTGATTCTCGCCTACTGCTTTCCGGTGCTGCAGCCCAAAATCAGGCTGGTGAGCATGCTGAACGGTCTCATGGAGCTGGCCATGGAGGCATGGCAAGCACTACTCACTCTTCTGGACAGGCTAGGGCGCCAGCCTCAAGGGCGTCGGGTGAACAATGAGCCACCTTAGCTAGAACTGCCAGGGCTCGGGCCGGAGCCTTAGCAGTCCGACAGCAAATCATCTGGGCCACCTCATCGCCTCCACGAAAGCGCATGTAATTTTTGTTTCAGAAACTCGATCCTCTAGAACTACTATCCCTCAGCTGATCAATCGTTTCTGTGTCCTTGATAGTCATATTGTGCCGGCTGATGGCCAATCGGGAGGTCTTTGGTTAATGTGGAAAGATGATGTTGATATAGCAGTAGTGCACTCTAGTCACCGCTTAATCCTAGCTAGAAGCTTGTATAAACCCACTAATCAGGTCTATAATCTGGTATGCAAGTATGGTGATCCTCATCATGTTAAGACTGCTAGTACCTGGGAGGAAGTCCAGGATTTTGTTGTAGATAATGCTGGTGTTCCTACCTTTTGTATGGGGGATCTAAACAATATCATGCATGTTAATGAAAAATCAGGACCTACTCATGCTAATGCTGCTCGTATTCGTAATTTCTGCTGGTTGGTTAAAGATTGTGCTTTCATTGATTTGGGTTATAGTGGCTTGGCTTACACTTGGACTAATAAACGCTTCACAACTAACCCGACATATCAAAGACTCGATCGATGTTTGGCAAATGCAGAATGGTGTACAGCTTTCCCGTGAATAGCAATTTTCCATCTACCAATAGTGTACAGTGATCATGCACCTATTCTCGCCATCCTCGACTCACAAACTGCAAAGTCACGCAAACCTTTCCGTCTCGAGAATTGGTGGCTGTTAGAGGACGACTTCACACCAACGGCAACCCTAAGCTGGCACTCAAACCCCCACGAACCTTTCCAAGCAAAAACCAAAAAACTGACTGCAAACCTATGACAATGGAGGAAAAAGAAAAAGCCTTTGCACACACAGCTACAGCTCATTGAACAAAAAATGCTCGCTCAGCAAAACTTACCACCACAGCAGCAAAACCACAGCATCTAGGCTGCCCTCCATCTGAACCACCAAGATTTGCTCACCAAAAATGCCGAATACCATAGGCAGCGCTTCAAGAAGCTTTGGACCTCTACAGGTGACAGAAACACGGAGTTCTTCCACCAGTCCATCATCAAAAGAGCAAGGAAAAATAGAATCACCTTCATCCAGGATAAAAATGGTAACCCTGTGGCAAACCCACAAGACGTGGCTAACATTTTCGTTCAGTACTTCCAAAATCTCTTTGCCACACAACTAAACCCTGCAGCTCACAGCGCCGACATCCATCATATAGTTCATATTCAGGATGAGTACACCAATTCAACGCCGGATGAACAGGAGGTGCTGGGGCTAATCAAGGAGATGAAGAAGAATGTTGCACCTGGTCCAGATGGCTTAAATGTAGCTTTCTACTGAGCCGCCTGGCCATGGATCAAACATGAATGCCTTCATCTAATTTAACAATTCTACACCTCAGGTCAGCTACACCCTGCTCTCAAAGAAACTTGCATTGTTCTCATTCCAAAGAAATCGCACCCTCTGGTTCCTCAGGACTTTAGACCCATCAGCCTATGTAATGTCATTTACAAAATTGTGGCAAAATCCTTAGCCCAACGTATCAAGAATCATCTGCCTGATTATGTCCATGCTTCTCAAAATGCTTTCATTTCTGGTAGACGCATAACTACAAACATCATTTTAGCTATAGAAATAGTTCACTCCTTTCAGCTGACCTCTTGGAAACAAAAAGGTTTTATGATAAAAATAGATCTTGCAAAAGCTTTTGACAGAATAGAATGGAGCTTCATTCTGCATGCTCTTCGACGTCAAGGGTTTCATGGTCATTTCATTGATCTCGTGCATGCATGTATTTCTGCGCCTGCTTTCTCTGTGCTTCTCAATGGTCAGGAACATGGCTCATTTCGTTTGCAACGAGGAATCCGACAAGGCTGTCCCCTCTCGCCGTACCTGTTTTTGCAGATGATTTTAATGATCATCGATTCTTTCTGTGCTCGGTCGGGTCAAACTCCCAACTGGGCTAAATCCTCCATCCTCTTCAGCAAGAATGTAGACTCCAACACCCAAGCCCAGATTCAAAACATTTTCCCGGTCCAGCCTATCGATTCTTCTACCACTCATCTGGGCCACCCCCTTATTCTGGCCCAATCAGCCCGAACTCAAGCCTATGCCTTCATCCTTCAAAAATTCAGAGCAAAACTTACCATTATCAAAGCCAACAAACTGAATCATGCAGGCCGCCTAACCTACATCAATTCAGTTTTTGCCTCAATCCCCATTTACTACATGGACAACATCCTCTTTACTAAGAAATTCCTTTCCAAAATCAACTCCATAGTGCATCAGTTCTGGTGGGCAGGAGTTCAAGAAGATAACGCCACCTCTCCCTTTCACTTCCGATCTTGGGATGACATTACGCAACCTAAAGCCTGAGGAGGTCTTGGCATCCGAAATCTCTCCCTTGTCAACAAAAGTCTAGTACTCAACTCTGCTTGGAGAATTGTGGCTGATAATCACTCCTTCCTTGCCCAGGTGCTTAAGGCTAAATACTATCCTCACAACTCCTTTTGGACAGCACCACGACACTTGCCAAAGTCGGTTTTCTGGTCTTCTATCCAGGCGATCAAACCCGACTTGCAACAGCAATGCACCTATCAGATTAGCAGAGGCAACACTAACATTTGGAACTCCCCTTGGTGCTCCATCAGGAACACCCTACATGACCTTCTTATCTTCCCAAATCCTCAACAAAGCCTCCCTAACACGGTTTCTGATCTTTGGCACGCTGGAACAAAAACTTGGAACCATCAAAAGATAGCTGACTGCTTCGGTCCAGCTGCACTTAATCATATCCTGCAGGTGCCAGTTACACATTCAGACGAGCAGGATACCTTGGTGTGGAAACCGGCAGCGAAAGGAATCTGCTCCTCTAAAGAAGCCTACAAGCACTTGGCCATTCAGAGACAACAACCCCTACCACAACACGGTAGCAAAGCATTGCCGACTCAGGTATTGAATCTTTTGACCAGGGTCTAGAAGCACAAAGCGCTACAGCCCAAATACAAAACCTTGGGTCAAGATTGCTCAGGCAGGCGCTACCCACTGGAGAAAGAGCAGGAAGCTTGTCCAACCACATCAGCCAACAATGCAAGAGATGTGGTATGCTGGAAATTGATGCCCATATTTTCTTTGAATGCTCCTTTGCTCGTGCCGTATGGTACACAGGAGCAATGCCTATCAGGGCACACGCTCTACCTCAAGGCGCATAGGGAGTGCAGGCGCAGCTCACTGCCCTTCTAGGTGGCACAATAGAAGACAAGCTGCTCCAGGGTATCCTCACTCTGTGGCACATTTGGACGGCGCGAAACGACCACAGATTTGATAGAAGAAAATGGACATTCTGCAGGTACATATGGCCACGGCGGCGGTGATCAAAGACGAACAGGTGACACAAGCGAGGGAGGAACGAATACAACTTCCTACAACGCCAAGGCAACAAGACGTACAGGGCCAGGAGAACGTCACCACATGTTACACTGATGCGTCGTTCAGGCACCAGCCTGATGGCCGACCAACAGTGGCGGGCATTGGCATCCTCTTCTGCAACAACTCGGGACCTATCCGGCCGGCGATTGAGGTCAAGGCGGTGGCTCCCCAGGTCTCAAGCCCACATCAAGCAGAAGCGATGGCCCTGCTCCTTGCATCAACAATGGCGAAAGCTTTGCACATCTCCTCCATGCGGTACGCTACTGACAGCCAGCAGCTGGTGGACACACTCACAAAAGGAGACTACCAGGCCGATCCCGCGCACTGGACTCTATGGCCCTTGCTGTATGAGTTTCGAAGCAACAATCAAGGAATCTCCACCATGCGCAAGATAGCCAGGGAACAAAATACAACTGCACACAACCTGGCGCAACAGGCCAACGCAATGAATGCTTCGGCAGTCTGTCAATTCACTTGTACTCATCTAGCTCATCGTCTACAATGCCCCATTAGAGAGGCATTACAGCTTGTATCATGGGGTTACATCACACCCCTAACTATTAGTTGTCGTTGAATCTTCAATGAAGCCTTTAATTATCAAAAAAAAAGGAAGGAGACCAACTCCTTTCTATAGATTTAGTCTATGTCGAAACGGCCCAAACTTGTCCAGGAGATCTCCCCTCATATATATTAACCATCCCTACCGAGGGAGGGGAATCTCATAATACAAACATCACCACAACTGGACATAGGGTGACTACCCAAACGGGGACCTCAACGAGTATAAATCACGTGTCTTTTGTGATTGATCTTTGTATATGCCTAGAGTTCCTACCAAACCAAATATCGACCGTATGCTTGTACATTCGTGCATCAACAATGGCATCATTTTCTCGACTGAGCTATAGCTGCTAACATATTGATTGTAACCCCTATGTGGTGTAGTTGCAACGCTAACTTTCATTCCCAAGGATTGTGGTGGCTGGCATGTTTTCGTTGTTAGAGGAGCAAATGATCTGTACTTTGGTTTTTCATTTCCTACGGTTATCATGACTGATGCAATAATTGGTAGCCATATGTAACGATTGATATAGAGACTAGCTAGGATATGATAATATATTCCCTTTTATATAAAAAGTATGTAAATCTTACACATAATTTAAGTAACCATAATAAAACAGTACGAGATAGTTGCGGAACTTTTCTTATGGTTATGTACATCAGCTTAATACTATTTCTTTCTGCAGGACATAAGTTTCTTATTTAACATTCAGGGTGCTGCTGGCATTGGGATCCTCTTCTGCAACAACTCGGGACCTATCCGGCCGGCGATTGAGGTCAAGGCGGTGGCTCCCCAGGTCTCAAGCCCACATCAAGCAGAAGCGATGGCCCTGCTCCTTGCATCAACAATGGCGAAAGCTTTGCACATCTCCTCCATGCGGTACGCTACTGACAGCCAGCAGCTGGTGGACACACTCACAAAAGGAGACTACCAGGCCGATCCCGCGCACTGGACTCTATGGCCCTTGCTGTATGAGTTTCGAAGCAACAATCAAGGAATCTCCACCATGCGCAAGATAGCCAGGGAACAAAATACAACTGCACACAACCTGGCGCAACAGGCCAACGCAATGAATGCTTCGGCAGTCTGTCAATTCACTTGTACTCATCTAGCTCATCGTCTACAATGCCCCATTAGAGAGGCATTACAGCTTGTATCATGGGGTTACATCACACCCCTAACTATTAGTTGTCGTTGAATCTTCAATGAAGCCTTTAATTATCAAAAAAAAAGGAAGGAGACCAACTCCTTTCTATAGATTTAGTCTATGTCGAAACGGCCCAAACTTGTCCAGGAGATCTCCCCTCATATATATTAACCATCCCTACCGAGGGAGGGGAATCTCATAATACAAACATCACCACAACTGGACATAGGGTGACTACCCAAACGGGGACCTCAACGAGTATAAATCACGTGTCTTTTGTGATTGATCTTTGTATATGCCTAGAGTTCCTACCAAACCAAATATCGACCGTATGCTTGTACATTCGTGCATCAACAATGGCATCATTTTCTCGACTGAGCTATAGCTGCTAACATATTGATTGTAACCCCTATGTGGTGTAGTTGCAACGCTAACTTTCATTCCCAAGGATTGTGGTGGCTGGCATGTTTTCGTTGTTAGAGGAGCAAATGATCTGTACTTTGGTTTTTCATTTCCTACGGTTATCATGACTGATGCAATAATTGGTAGCCATATGTAACGATTGATATAGAGACTAGCTAGGATATGATAATATATTCCCTTTTATATAAAAAGTATGTAAATCTTACACATAATTTAAGTAACCATAATAAAACAGTACGAGATAGTTGCGGAACTTTTCTTATGGTTATGTACATCAGCTTAATACTATTTCTTTCTGCAGGACATAAGTTTCTTATTTAACATTCAGGGTGCTAAATTTAGGCGTACTATTTGATCCAATTAGGCTTATTTTCTGTCACAGATAGGTTTATTTGATCTAACTGTTACAATTAGACCGACAAAAAAATGGTATCTTTCTCTTTCTTCACCGGTTTATGAAGAATTTATTCTATCTTTCCTTGGATTTTCCATGATTTTAAGATTTTGTGGTGCAACCCTCGATCACCAATTTGTTGTTGTTGTGTACTGATATGCATGCAGAACTTGTTTTTGCCTGGTACATAAACATTTCAATGGATGCATTGTGTGTGAAATGTGTTAGTTACCCATTCAATTGAAGCATGCCGACGAGGTGCTGGTTTTTCGTTGCTATAAACACGGCTAATGGTCTCAAGTAGGATGATCCCGAACAAATATACATCAATTTTTGTTGTCAGTGAAGTGCTATTGTCAACTTGTTCTGGCGCCATATGCCCTCTGAATGGTAAGATACAAATGAACAGTTAAAGTGATGGGAAATTAATAGTCAATAAAAAGTATTCACACAAGTCTGTACTCATGTCTATGAATATAATTTTCTTTTATGCAAATCCACAAAAAGAGAAACTTCAGGAATGAGATCTTACGTTGCACTGGCGTCCAGAGCAGCTCTTTTTGGGTTATCCAAAACTGTCGCTACTGAGAAATCACTGATCTTGGGAATCATATCGGAATCCAAGAGGATGTTGCTTGATTTCAAATTTGAATGGACAGCGTGTCTCTTGTGCAGATAGCAGAGGCCGCCGGCTGTCCCTTTAATTATCTGGAGGCGGGAGGACCAACCAAGTTCTGGATCTACAAAATGCAAATCGTGGAAATGTCAGTAACTAATAACATATACCAGAATGGAGATGGATTTGTCACGTTGCGAAAATTAAATTCTGTCGAGACATGCCATCAGCCTTTTCGTCCAAGCTGTTTTCCATGTACTCCTGGACAACCAACAAACGGTAAGTTTTTTTTGCTTGAGCATTGACACCTCCGGGCTGCACCTCCTCCACTACATCAGCAGCATATCCCAGAAGTTTGACTATGTTTGGGTGCTCCAGTTTCGAAACAAGAGTAAGTCCATCTATTGCTCGCTCCTCTGAAAATTGGTCTTCACGTACATGGTTCGTGATAGCAACCTGTGTTCCACGTAATGTACCCTGACATGTATAAAAAGCAAGTTAAATGATGATGCTACGAAAGTTTGGTGAAACCAGGCTGAGCCTCGTTTGGTTGAGTGCGCCCTGCCCACTGGATCTGGCCATCCGAAGCGCCCTGTATCGGCTTGTGCGCCTGTCGTACACCTGAGGGAGCGCAAGCCCGAAAGCAGTCCTCCGGAGGTCGAGGGTTTGAGAGAGCTACGAGTTCATCCCCGCCTGGAAATTCTGTTCCTTCGCCTACTGGAGCGAAACCTAATGCTTGCCCCGTGTCGCGTAAGCTTGACGCTTGAGCTCGCCGCAAGCATTAGAAGGATGCCACGAAGAGTGAGCGAAACATCAGGTGGGTCTAGATGGTAGATACCGATTAGGTCCACAAAATATGACATGACCCATCTTTTTCTCTAGGAAAGGGAGGAGCCACATTCAGGTGGGTGTCGCAACTGATGAAACCTGATAGAAGAGAATGGGACTTGACCTTGCTCTGGTTTTGTATCTACAAAATGATACTGATGAAGTCATCAGGCTATGACTCTTTAAATGAGTTGAGAATGTTTTGGCCTGGTAGAGTCAGGTATTGTTTGGCTAAATAGTGCCCACAAATTAGCACTTCA
This sequence comes from Eragrostis tef, assembly GCA_000970635.1. NCBI lineage: Eukaryota > Viridiplantae > Streptophyta > Magnoliopsida > Poales > Poaceae > Eragrostis > Eragrostis tef. Next base: position 168,076 of record LAPY01000538.1, on the reverse strand, counting down.
TTGCTCAGGCAGAAGCTGGTTGTGATGTGGCTAGCTCGTTCATTGTGGAACCTGATACGGTCGTCTCCAGTGCCCCAAAGTGAGGATTCTTGCACGGAGGTTAGTGCGTAGTGTCCTTGCTACACAAGTGAAGAGGAGAAAGCGCATGCTTACCGCCATTGACATATTGATATATGACCAACAGAATGAAGATGCTCATCACGCTGTGGTGTTGTACCATGGCAGTATCCCTAAGACACGCATAGAGGGAATTTGGGAGTTACCTGTAGGTGAAAGTAAATTTGCTCAAACGAGACCTGACCTGCTTCTGATTCTTTTAATCTTCTAAATGTTTCTTAGGAGGTGGGGAGTTATATTTTGATGATGTTGTGGCGTGCCCGGCATCTGAGGAATGATGTAACCTATGCTGAAGGGGTACACGACAGTAGACGTCCAAGGAAGGAGGAAGGTGGATATGGGCAACCTGTTTCATAAGGAATGCAGGGGAAATAAGATAGGGCAAGCAGCAACTGATCGGAAGTGGGAAGCAACGCCAGTGGGCTTTGGGTTAAAAACTAAGGGAAAATTGTCTGGGACACACTGAGAAATTGTGGTTTCGTCTACATCACATCAACAAAGTCGAATTCGTCTGCAGCACACTACGATTTTGGAAACTCTTGTCTGTGACACACTATGATCATTTAACAATTTTTTTTAACTTTTTTGTATCTCAATTCATAACATACTTTAGAATTTGAAATTTGGCACTGATATACATTGTACATTGTTGCATTATCTATCATTAAAAGATAAAGCTCTATTTTTTCATTTGTTTGCATTGCGTGTGCAATGTTTTAAATTTTAATTTGTCAATCAAATGATGCAAACAATCGAAAAAATATGGCTCCATTTTTTAAAGTTAGACAATTGCACAATGTATATTGGTGTAAAGTTTTAAAATCAAGTGTATCTTATGAATCGAGATAAAAATGTTAAAAACAATTGTTAAATGTCATAGTGTGCCACAGACAAGAGTTTTCAAAATCTTAATGTGCTGCAGACGAATTCGACTTTGTTAGTGTGCTAAAGACGAAGCCATTATTTTTTAGTGTGTCTCAGACAATTTTAACTAAAATTAATTATGATGTTGCATTTCAGGTCAATATAGGACAGACGAGCCCTAGTGTCATTATCGGAGACCACGGAGGGAGAGTCCTGCTGTCTGCATGGTGAACGTTGAGGGTATGCCTAGAGGTTGTGCGATTCGCTGAGAACTGTGTCTGGTAGTGGTAGCCAGCTAACTACTATCAAATCCATTTGCTGAGTCTTGATCAAAAGTTTTCTGAGTACAAGAGATAGCAGATCGAGCTCGAGTAGAATGGTAAGGACATCAAAGCTTATGCGCGGATATTGTTCTTCCACGCCCCCATTTTTCTTCTTCGTCCTTTGCAAACTCCATTGTCCTATATTTTTTCATTGTCCTATGGCTGGAGCTCCCCCAACGAGGATATTGTTGTGGACTTTTGGCAAGTTGTAAGTTTAAGAAAGTTAGGGCAAAAGAGTCTGTAGCCCAGTGGTTAATTATAAGAGCCTTAATAGCACCTCAGATCTTGGGTTCGACTCACTCTTTATGGGAGTAAATTTTCTAAGATTTAGCAGCGTTGTGCTTTCAGCGATAGGCCGACATTGCCACCGTCAAAGTGGAGTCAGTTGTGACTTCATCAATCTCAAAGATTTGTTGACCCAGTCTTCAAAGATGCTCATAGAGATAGAGTTTCTGTATGTACGTTCATAGGGGTGAGTGCGCGTGCGTTGTGAGTGTGTGAGTTGTGTTGTGTAATCGAAAAAAGGGAAGAAAGTTAGGAAGGAGAATGGTGTCGTTGTGATTTTTTATAGTGAACGGGTAGTGAAGTAGTGATACAATTTTCCTCCTCATATATATTTTTCCAAAACTGAATTAGCAAAGAGCATTTGTACATACCTTGTATACCTTTGCACGGGCTTCTTTTGAAGCATAAAGGATTCTTTTGCTTGAAAATTTGTTTGTAGCAATTTCCAGGTCTGGTAAATTGAACTTTGTGAAGCCTGTTGGTGAAGCCACATGGTTTATGTTAGAACCACCCAATCAATTGTTGCATAAATCATCTAAAAATTTTAGAAAGCATCCAGTTATTACATAATAATGAAGAAACATGATTGTGATCAATATTTACAAGTGTATAAATTTAGGGCATGTTTGGGTGTTGTAGTTTTCCAAAACCAATGTATTACGAAATCATGGTTTTAGAAGCCAAAGCCAAGCAAAACAATGGTTTAGAAAAAAGAGTCCAGGAGTGGAGTTTTTAAAACTATAAAATGGTTGCACTTTTACCAATTCTATGTTTTTGAAAGCTGCAAAATATGTTAGATCCAAACACATCCATGCCTTTCAAAACCAATGTATTTTGTGAAATGGTAGTATTCGTATAAAACTCCAAAAATACTTTGTATCTAAATATGGCTTTACACTTCATTCTCAAAAAATGAAAATACATAAAAACTAAATAATACGGTGACATTGTTAATTATTGTGATGATCTACAACAACAACGACAACAACAAGAAAGGTTATCTTCTTTTTTCTTTTGCTTGAAAAAGAATTAGCACATGAATAATAAAGAGGTACAAGATTTGGAGATAAGGAATCCTACTAAAGTTATTTTAGATTCATTACAATTTCTAAACTATCATATTTGTAGGGTTCTGATTAATTATTAAACTTTTCATAGCCCACATTTTCAGATATTCTGAAGGCTTATTTAAGGAATTTTCTGAAGACTTTTATTGCACGGCAAAGTTATAGAGATAGATTTTGATCTAACTACTAAATATAGAAGAGGCAACTTGTAACAGAATAGGAATATGGTAGGCGGTAATAATTATCTATAAATACTCATGTAACCCCTTAATGAGGACGTATCTGACACTTTCCGCAACCCTAGCGCGAAAGCTGTCACATTATACGAGATCCACACTAGACATATGGTTATTATCTTTCGCGAGGCCCGAACCAGTATAACCTCTCTACGTGCTCTAGACTGATCTCTGATTTTTCGTTGGTCCTACGCCAAGTATCTGCCGAACACCGCGTTTAATCAGAGACGACAAAACTAGTATGCACCAATCACTTGCACTCAAAAGCCTAAACTGACAGGGAATGATGGGCATGTCACTGATGGTTTCAAACTCCCCGTCAAGAGGAGGTTAACTCTGGCCATAAACGTGCAATAGAGGGATAATAGTAGAATTGCGGTCACCAGAACATGAACTCAAGACCTTTAGATTTGATACCATATTAAGCTACTATGCACCGACCAATTGCATCTAAAATACTAGGCTGATGGGGGAAAATAGGGATTTCACTTATGACTCAAACATTTACTCCCTCCGATCGTTTTTTGGGGGCGCATTTTGGCACAGCTAAAAATTCGCAAACTACGGGCATATTTAGCCGGACACCTCGTTCTCCCTCGCACGCTGTTCAGTTGCCTCATATTAATTACGCGGTGGGGAAGGAACATGAAAGCAGAAATCCAGCAACGCATGCAACCACTCTCTAACGCGAGGGCTCCTTGATAAGGACGTTTCCATTGATTAAAGGGTGGCCGGGAAATTAGGATCGTGAGTGGTTGCTGTGCCGTTTTGGATGCTTCAATTAACACTGGACTTGGTCTTTGTGCCCCTAAAAAACGAACAGAGGGTGTTAAAAAGAAAACTAAGTGCAGTTCAGAAAAACATACAATTTTTGTAGATTGCCCTAACATAGGCCGCTTGATGAAATAAGTGGCTAATGTACGGGAATAAATTACCTCTCTCTCCATGTAAGAGTTATGAACCTAATTAGGTCGTAAACTATAAAGCAGGCTTATGGCTTACCTTAAGACAGAGCTCTTGTGTAGCTTTAAGCAACTCCCAAAGGAATGTTACCAAAATAATCTACTTAAACAAAGCGAGTTCATGAAAATATTAATGTGAATAAATGCACCCTCTTAACAACGTATGGTGGCCTATTCCTTGTAAGTGGAAAAACGATCTAATTAGACCCAAGGAAGTTGATGTACTTTGCATACTACACAGGACCTGATGTTGTGTTTAGGTATAATGCTGCCTAGGCATAGTGTTTGCTCCTGTCAGAAGACCTCAGGTGTATACAAGGGACTAAGGAGCTTGGTTTATGGTTCCTAATTAAAGAACCAAAAACTTTTTTTGGTTTTTGCGATTCTAAAGAACCAAGACTTGACCATGGTGGGATATAAGTATATATATATATATATATAT
>LAPY01000538.1:130742-141500 GCA_000970635.1 Eragrostis tef | reverse complement strand
ATTTAAAAGTACTAAATAAATTCTAATGACAAATCTTTTTACAGATAGGTACATCTTTACGAGACGAATCTAATGAGTCTAATTAATTTATGTTTTGTTACAATAATGCTACAGTAATGCTACCGTAACCATCGTCTAATCACGTGTGAACTACCTTCATTAGATTCGTCTCGCGAATTAGACCAGAGGTTCTACAGTTAGTTTTGTAATTAATACTTTTAAATGACAAGATTTTTTTTTAGACCCCCCTATTTTTAGGCTCCGAACGCTCCCTAGGCCATCCCATATGAAAAGATGCGTCGTTTCCAAAAAACAAATGTGAACAGATGCGTCCACATCCCTCTCTTCCGCCATTCCAGCTGGATTCTTGTCATCGTTGCATTTATTTATTGACTCAACAAGCTCGTCATTGATAAGGTTACAAAAGCGACAAACTTCCTAGGATATTAATCTCTCTGTCTCAAAATAGATGTCATCAAACATCATGTTTGACCGTTCATTAAAGTAGGTTATAAAAAAATAAATAAGATTTACGCAAAAAAATTGAATAAGACAAGTAGTCAAACTTGATGTCAGCGACATCTATTTAGGAGTGGAGGGAGTAGGCCAGTCTCAATGCATCCCTTCATAAACTTTAAATTTTATGTCACATATGTATCTTTTGCTCACTTGACAAGTTAATTATGATAATAAAGAAGAGAAACTTTTATCCTAAGGAAAGTAACATGGCTACTTTTCCTAAAACTAGTTTAGATACAAATGTCAGCAGATTTGAAAGCTTTTGATAGGTGGTAAAAAAGGAGACTTACCTCTAAGCTCAAATCACCACAGCATGCTAAAATACGGACTAACTGCACTATACAGAAAATCTTCCATCAATCGTGCAGGTACCCCATAAATCTACCACATGAAAATACAAGTTACCTTGTCAATACAGCATGAATTTCTGCTCTTTTAGATTACTAAAAATTTTCTTTTGTTTCTTTACATTTGGAAAAAATAATATTTTTATCACAAGCCACAAAAAACCGTTTATCTTAAGAGTGAATTTCTGTGATTCCCCTACAAAATGTGTTGTTTGCTAATTCCCTGAGTCCCATTTTAAAGGATTATCCCAAAACTCAAGCAGCTTGTTCGTGAAGCTGCCAGACAAAGTGTTATTGCCAGCAGTATTTCAGAAATTTGGCATTTATAGATGTTACAAAGGCACCATCATTACAGTAATACAATTTTAATAATTAATTTGAAACCAAGAATCCTGGAAAATAGAGCGAACAAGAAAAGCAGTGTAAACCTAAGCAAATAGAAGCATGTTGAAGAAAACAGAGATATGCAAACTGATAAGTCCATAGTTTTGTCTCTCCATATACATGGACTTGTACGGGTCAAATACTCAAATTCAAAGATATCTGTACTTTTAAGATTTCTGAAATGATCATTTGCTTCTGCAACAAATCAGTGACTGATTTTGGTAAATTACTAGAACAACAAAAAAATGATCAAGAATATGGTCAGAGAAATATCAAAATAATTTATCAATTGGCTGTTGTGGAATTATAGCATATAGTTACTGAAAAATAAAGTATATCATATAGATATTGAATCCAAACCATCTTCATAGCTTCTGCTTCAATAACCAAGTGAAATTGAATAACAAACTTGGCTTACCTTAATGTTGTTTTTTGGAAGAAACTCCACAGTACAAAGGTAGGATTAAACAGTTTTCCCTCTGCAGTGAAATTTTTGGTTAATCATTCTTTCAAAAATGCTAGCAATATTACAAAATACAAATGCACGGTTACAAAATACAAATCCAAGTGTATTCAAGATTTTTTTTTTGACGGTCAACGGGGGGAGGAGAACTCCCCACCTGATTTCCATTACTTAACGAATAATGGTGTATTCAAGATTTTTACGTGAGGATTCTTGGCATCTTGCCTCCCAGTTTTACCAATAAGGAAGAGGGTCAGATTCACATGCAGGCGATCCTGAGGACCTATGAACAATGCCCAGAACGTCGATACACTTGGAACACTTCAAGTTTTTGCAACCCTGGAGGTCCATGCAGCACATGTCCAGGTCATTCAATGGAAAGAAAAAGTCGTACACACAAAAAAAAGATAGTAGGCTTATAAATTATTGGATATAATTGCTATAGAAAAATCTTGATGCAATTATCTGGATGCAGTCTACGCCTAGGTATTGCTTTGATATGGGAAATTACGAAGTTAAATCTCAACAAAAACAACAATGGCCTTGAATTTCCAAGGGACTGTAAAGGCCTCGATTTTTTTTCTCTTACCCGTGCATCTACAAGAAGCAACAGCATCCAGCAATAACCACATATGATTCGCAGCAAGCAAACAGAACCTCCGCATAGAATAGAAAACTCACCCAGGTACGGAGGAGATGACAAGCATTACGGAAGATATTTGGCACAGATGACAACATCGAATTGTTCACTGGTGTGGCGATCACGCTATAATCCTTACTGCGACAAGAGCAGGGAGGTAAGAATACATGTGGGAAGCAACAAAGAGATAAAGCGATCTTCAAGCGACTAAATGATGACCACCTGGAGTGGTTCCTGGCACATCCATGCCCCAAGATTTGGAGGTGACATCGGCGCCACCGCTGATCCATGGACTCAACGTGGAGGCGATCCAGCGAGTCCGGGTCCGCCGGAGACGGCGTTGATCATGGCGGAGAGCGATGACGATGCAATGTGGACGGAACGCAGAGCCTCCGTCGCCCAGGCACATCTGCGTAGCGATCTGGCAGAAATCAGGAAGAGGAATGGATTTGAGAGAGGAGGAAGGGGGTGGCAATCACGGAGACGATTTCCTGGATGGAAACTGATCTGCTGAGATAGAAATTGATTCAAATTTTCCTTAAAAAAATTGATATGTAAAAAGGGAAAGCAGTGTTTTGGAACAGGAAAGTAATGCTCATGGGGGAAGGGGGAGGTGGGGGTTACGAAAAGGGTAGGCAAGGGGACGGTGAGAAAAAATGCACACCAAGGAGGAGGATGTCCCGCTTTTCCTGCTGCGCCATGACGTTTGTCCCGCCTCTTGTCCTCTTGATTGGTCCCACCTAATCTAGCAGGATCGGATGGTTTTAAGAAATGTATGAGTTGGATCAATGGTAGATCCATAGGTGCGTGGAATCTCGCAAGGTAAAATTGATATGTACCCAAATTTATTCTTTATTGGTTTATATTAGATAGATATTTCTTGATATACAGGTTGATAAATACCAAATTCATCACAATGTTTTTGTGATAGGATTCATGAAATCCTTGCAAAGTGAATAGATCTGGAAGGTTACATTTAACTAGTAAAAATACACGTGCACCACGTACGTGTCCGCTCAAATGACATCACTTGACAGGATTTTATCATAAATAAAAATAATATGATGTACCATGTACATATCATAAAAAAAAACTTCTGACACATCATTGAATTTAAATACCATAACGACATTAACACAACAAGCTCAAGAATCTGATAAAATAACGACATTGTTTGAATTTAAAGACGCTAATTGACTTTAAGACATAAAAGACATGACATGGCGCATAGTTCTTATCCATTGTCGGTAACGATAGCGACCATATTTAATTGAGAGTCTTCATTTTAATGCAACCTAAAAGCTTATTCATATCTTTCAGACGGTCACGGCCAAGCTGACGTGCTTAACGAGGCGCATTTGTTAGACGCGTTTGAAATCCTACAGATCTTCTGCCCACAATGATTTGTTGGCAGCCTTGAAGCATCATAACAGCAAATAATTCACCCGCATGTATTTCATCGATGGCTCGAAGGCATATACGATACGACCATAGGTAGGTTGACTAAATACTATGAATGCTAAGAACTGAAGGTTGTTTCTCATCCCGAAGGCCAATGAAACGATAAGCAGAGGTAGATGGCTAGCATTCATACCTATAATAAACAAGAGAAATAAAAACTCGCTACATCTTGGCAGCTGATGGACAACAGGGTGTGTTCGTTGTATGAGGATCTAAAATTTAGAAGGATCTAAACAAAAAGAATCTTGTCATTTAAGAGTATTAATTATAAAACTAACTGCAGAACCTCTGGTCTAATTCGCGAGATGAATCTAATGAGGGTACTTAATATGTGATTAGATGATGATTACTGTAGCATTACTGTAGCATCATGGTAACAAAACATAGACTAATTAGCCTCATTAGATTCGTCTCGTAAAGATGTAGCCATCTGTAAAATAGTTTTGTCATTCGACTTTATTTAGTACTCTTAAATAATAAGATTCTTGATCTAAATTTTAGAGGGTCTAAAGCAACGAATGCGCCCCAGATAATACTTGATGGGTTTGTCGTACTCCAGGCAGGCAAGGCCAAAAACGAAAAAGAAGGAATTGATCTGATTGGTTTCTGAAATATATGCCCTTGAACCAGAATTTGTATGCCAACACAGCTTGTGCTGTGGCAGACGAAATCAAACAATAGGTGATCAATTAATGCACAGAATTCTTATTGGACAGAACATTATTTAACTGCGATGCAGAACTGACATGTAAAAAATGCACAGAATTTTAACTGATACGATTGTGGGTAGTTGCACGGGCATCCCTACATGCCAACTGAAAACCTGAATCTCTGACAGAAATAAGAAAAAAGGAAAGAAAATACAAAGAACTCAAGTTGAGATAGAACTATTTTCAGATAACTTTGGTAATCATAAACTGAAATATGGAGGCAGTACCTGTGTTCTAGTCCACGAGTCCCGGCAAATATGGAGGCAATATTGTTTGTACTCGTCTCCTCCCCCTTCTGAGGTAGCCTGAAAATCGCGCGACACAGTCCCACGTGGCAGCCTCAGATTCTAATGTTTTCCCGTCAGAAGACAACTGTAGAGAAGAGAACCTGTCAGTGATCCAATATAATTGCTAAAAGCAGATTAGGGATGCACGATGTAACTTTGTGGTTGATCACAAGCTTGTCGTGTTTTAAGGGACATCCATTCTAATTGCTTAAAAAATATGTCCCCAAATTAATATTTATTCTTGTTTTATTTTTATGGAACATATTTCACAGGACTGCGAAAGATAATACAGGATACCAAGATAATACAGGATACAAGGACAGATGTCGTCAAACCCAGAGAGCCAAGACCTGAAATAAGCGCATTCATGAAAAAAAAAAACCTAATAAGATAAGGAATCTGGGAGAATAATCATAAGCAAGGAGGCTACCTATAAACATATGCAGTTTTAAAATATTTTTAGCATGTTATGCCAACAATGGTTGTATATTGCAACAAGAGAAGACTTGAACAAACCTTAAGCAAGGTAATCACTTTGTACGTCTCTGTCATAGTTTTTTTGCATGCCCAAACATATATCCACATGTTTCACAGCATAACCCACCATATCGTCAATCAAAAGGTACTCATACCTGCATCCACCATGTAATTCATGCAAAAACTATCATGAGAATCTGGAGGTAGCACAAACTACATCAAATTTTCCTCAAACGTCTCCTTCCATTAGAATGGGACTTGCCCGTGCATGTGTTTGCACCCGGTGATGATGATTCATGGCATTTTCTTAATCAAATGAGGTGCAATCAAGGGTTGACTGTGAGGATGATGATGTAGCAGCACTGGAATTTGGAATGGTAGGCAATTGAGAGAAAAACAAAAAGTAGGTTTCTTCTGTAGGATCGGTCATTTCTTCAAGTGATTAGAACAAAGAACATGTATATGGTCAGATTTTGTTACCTACAACTCTATATGAACCCACATAAATTATTTCAGTAAAAGCAGAACAAATTCTAACCCCAGACAAGAACATACCTTTTTAAATTTTTATAATTCATTCCATCACAAAAAGGCCATCCAAGATTGATTTCCAACAACAGTGTTATGAGAAGTAACCTGCATTTTCATTTTGCTTCGCATAGTAGGAAATAAAACAAAACTACAACAATTTTGACTTTCTATGACAATGTAATTTTGTCACAGAAGGTCTGAAATTTGTCACAGCTGACCTCATGACGCATCAGTTACAAAAATCGCTTTAAGGTGCGTAAGTGATTACCTTCTGTGACATTTTTGTTGTTTTTGTCATAACTTTATGACAATTTACAGAAATATCATAATCGTTTATGACACGTTAAAAAATGTCACAATCTATTTATGACACTCATAAAGATGTCATAAAATTGCATGACATTTGTCATTTTTGTCATTGCCCATTGGAGCGGACGTGGACTGTCTAGCCGATTTTGGCCCATTAATTTTGCAGGCCTTTTAACTTTCGATCTATTAAATTCATAGGCCTTTTAACTTTCGACCCATTATATTTGCGGGCCTTTTAACTCTCAGCCCATTAATTTCACAGAACTTTTTACTTGCGACCCATTATTCCGCGAGCCTTTTAACTTTTAGCCCATTAATTTATCAGACCCATTTTCTAATTTCGGCCTAAGACTTGTCTTTCGGCCCACTAATTTTCCTACCGGCCCATTGATTTATCAGGCCCATTTTCTAATTTCAACCCATTTATTTATTTAAAAAAGTAACTTTTACACCTTTAATTTCCAGCCCATTCTTCCAGGCCCAACATAATATAGTTGGGCCAAGCCCAATTACACAGAAAAACAGATTAGTAAATACCAACAGAATAATTCTTTTACAGATCTATTAATATTTCTTCCCATTAAACAAAAATAAGCATGCCAACATTGACATCATTTTACAAGTTTTCAGGAAACAAAGAAACGAAAAAAAAGGCTTGGACTGCTGCTAAGTATAGTCCTCTTGAGCACCTCCCATCTTCAGATTTTGAAAGGTAGAAAAGCTTCCCCCTGTGCAAAAAAGAAAAGAAAAGAAATAAGATTATCACAGTAATGGTCCATCAAGCAACAGCTCAGACTTGGATACTTAAATAGTGGAGTCTTAAATAGAGCAAAGTTTGAACATAGGAGCCCATTATTAGCATAAAAGAGACAACTACCGTCATCAATCAAAAGAAACTCGTATTCAGTAGTGCAAGGAATAATCAGGCAAGCAAACTGATACAAAAATTAAAATGGATTCACAACTCATATTATCTCAGCATGACTGCTTATGCAGATCTAGTGGTTACTTGGTACAGCACATGCACCAGATCAAGCAACATACTGTACACTAATCTAGCTATGAGGCTGCACCTCAACAAACTAACAACACTTCAGGAAGAGACAACAATTCAATCAAATGAAACTCATTTAGAAGCAATAAGCAATCGAGCAAGGGATAATCAGCGGAGCAAACTGATAAACAAATTTGAAATGGATTCGCAACTCATTATCTCAGCATGACTGCTAATGCAAATCTAATGGTTACTTGGTACAACACATGCAACAGATAAAGCAGCATGCTGTACACTAATCTAGTTGTTGAGCCTGCCTCAACCAAAAGTAATCGAACTAGTTGTTCTAATTTGTGTGCAAACCAGCTTGAAAAAAATCCTGAGTACCCATAGTGCAGAGATATCACCAGGAACATAAAAGAATAATACATCACTAGTGGCACATCTCTTATTTCAGAATGTATTACAAATAGTTAGACATCTCATCCTGAAAAATTGGAAGCTACAGATGCAGGCTTATGGAGTCATTTATATCCCTGTACTTTTATTAGCAGCGTGACACAAGGGCACTAAGAGTTACATCCATGAAAAAAAAACTACTGATGGCTAAAAAATACCTAATCTTGTTGCCCTCTCAGACATAGTTCTTTATAGATTCCAGAACTCTGAAACTGAATCCTGGGAAACAGAGCATAGAAGCTCAGTTCAAAGAATACAAATGCACCATGTTTCTGGTTGAAACTATCAGTAAAATGAAATTCAAACTGAACAATCTGAGTTACTTACCATTTCACAAAAGAAAGAAGAAACAAGTCAGAATATATGCTAATGAAAACGTTTGACTGAAAACTCAGGAACAACTCATCTTAGAGTTGGTCGCACTTTCTATGTGTTCTGCCTGACTGGGTATTCTAAATATTCAGATATTCAGGTAGAGGCAGTAGACTATAACACAAGTAGAGCAATCTAGCCTGTGCTTTTTATAGAAGTATAATATAGTATTCACATGCCCCTTCACTAAAATAATTTCCTGAAAAGAGCAGCTGAACTAGCACAATCCATGATGTCTATTGAAATACTGCGCACAGCCATATCTAACATGAACGAAGCTCTACAATCCATTTGAAGTGTTAATGTACTCACAAATAAAACTATTCACGCTACAGATCAGGCTACACTCAAGCACACAACAGTAGCTAGCAAACAATAGCGCTACGAACACGAGTTCCCCTTCTCACCACAAGCAACCAAAGCCAAATCATCTGTAGCAACGAATCAGAGAGGGCAATGGGACAATGCATCACGAGCAAGACAAATTCTACTAGACACAGTTCTGTTAGGTGTTGAAGTGAGCAAAGAATCTTGCAGTTGTTGGCGCAGTCTGTCCCTAGTGAGCATTCCACCGAACACCTTGAACGCCCATGGGGGCTGTGCCGCCTACGGTAACGCAGGAAGCGCGTGGGGGGAGGAACAAAGGCTCAAGGGCAAGGGGAGACGGAGATTCGAGGTGACTAGGTTGATAAGCGCACTCCGCCACGCTCATATGCGAATTCGCCCAAATTTGAAGGCTCTTTGATAATCGCAAAAAAAAAAGATCTCCTTGCGAACACTGCAGCGTACAGGACTTCACGTTTCTTTAAGGGAAAAAACAAGAGCCTCACGGCATACAAAAGACTCTCACACAGGCACACAAAACATCTCTCTCTCTTTTTTCCCTCTCTTTTCTTTCTCTTCCTGTTGCCATCTCTGAAGACAGCCGACAGCCGACGTAACTGACAACTCTGTCTTCTCTATCCCTTGATTTTGGGGCAAAAAAATGTGCCTGTGCAAAAATAATAATAATAATAATAATAATAGTAATAGTCCCAAACATTCTAACATTCCTTTTTTAACCACATGTATTTTCCTTTCTTTTATTTTATACCATGACTTGTGGTAAATGCACATGTAATTTGCAACAGAGATGAGATGGAAGGCAAATGCACACAAACTACACCAGAAAGCACGGCTGGCATTTCTTAAGTACCTACCATTTTCACTATGCTTGAGAGAAAAGTAAAATTGTGCAATGAAGATTCATGGTTTGTAGAATCTTACAAAAGTCACAATACTTAGGTTCTGTGCACACACAAATCTCTTCTGATCAAAAAGCAGTGAGAAGTATGGTTTAATGGGTTTCACCACCGGACACGCAAATTACATATATAAAGAATCAACTGCATTTTTTCCCTCAGTGACATACTAACATCATTTTGTGATGAGAAATCTGAAGAATGATGACTTACCAATATGTTGTTCATGCTTCTCCCAAACTATGCAATATAGAACAACAACTCTAGATTATTATGGTACTTGATTGGGCATGGGAGAATCAGTAAAAAATCACAATACCTAATTGGGCATGAGATCAGAAAGAAAAATCATGACGAAGTAGCACATTAGTTCGTAAGGAAACATGAGAATACGATGGTAAGAAAAGAAAGCTAACAGCTAAACATCAATGGGAAACATGCCTTAATATCGATAGGTGCTTCCTTCTGTACAGGCTTAGGCTTGTAATCGGTACTGGCTAAGGCCTGTAATCATTCATGTAACTAACAATGAACTTGACATCCAGCAGAATGCATACCAGTAATCAGCAGCTTGGATAGAAAAAAAAATAAGGGAGCAGAACTGTCTGAGCTCCAGTACAATTTATTTGATTGAGGCTAACTAACTAAATTAGATGGTAATTAGAAGAAACAAAGGGAAAGAGTGATACTGATAACCGTTTTCCTTGCCGGCATTTTGTCGAACACCATCTGGGCAGCCTGGACAATCTCTTCACCATTGGAGTTGAGAGCTACCGTGACCATCGGGATTGAAGAATTGGCTGACAACGTCGGAGATGGCTGTCGTCCATGGATCAGTGCCCCAAACGCCGCACCCACTGAGGCCCCATCCCGCAGCATCGGCGCATTGTTTGGGCTCAGGCGGATCCATCGGCTCTTGATCCTGGATGCCTCCTGGGTTGCAGATCGGGCTCAGGCGGAGGAGGAACGGGCGACGCTCGCGAGGGAGGAGAAGAACAGCGCGAGGTGTGATGCTTGGGCTGGAGAGAGAGAGAGAGAGAGGAGCGGGCGGCGGCGGTAATGCTAGCGAGGGAGGAGGAGGGCCAGGTGTAGCACAGACCAGGCAGCGGCGCTCGTGAGGAAGGAGAGGAGCTAGAGATGGGGTGCGTCGATGATGGGCCGCAGGAACATGACGTGGGCGGGGGACGATGGCCAGATACCGGCGGTAACAGGGACCCAGCAAAGTCGGTAACTCTCTTGGCGGGATGACGTGCGGTCAAAAGACACGTGTCAGCCCATGGTATCTCCACATCAGTAAAATTACTGTGAACAGAGGGATTCTTTTAGCTTTTAGCATATCGTTATGAGGTTGACTGACCTTGTAGAGCTGCTCCCTAGTGGTGGACGTCGACACCGACGACGAGGTCCGCTGCTACCCGCGCGTCGTTGTCGGACCCGTCTTCCACCGCAAGCTCGGCGTCGACCCGGCCAAGACACCACTTTCGCGCGATGCTGCGCGACGCCTACAACCGATGAAGAGGAAGCGGCCGTCCCGTGGAGGCCGACGAAGAGGAGGAGGCCGGCG
>LAPY01000538.1:84314-108499 GCA_000970635.1 Eragrostis tef | reverse complement strand
AGCTCTCACTCTACTCTACTCTAACTCCTAACTAAATAATTCTACTTCTACAAACGAGTAATGAATCTCTTGGATCAGTGAGGTGCGAGTTGTTCCTACGGACACCAGGGCTATTTATAGGCTCATTAGGACCAGGGGCCTTTATAGCACAAGGTGGAGTGGCGGGGCCACCAAGGCAGGCCGGCCGGCCTACCAGGGGTCGGCCGGCCATCCATTGTGGCAGTTCGCCACCGCCTCTTGCGTAGACGCTCCAGATCGTCTCCTGGTGTCGGTTCGTAGGTCGGTTGCTTCGTGGTGGCGGCAGAAGAGGAGTGAGGGCCAAGTTGAGGCCCACTCAGCCCACTAGACGGTTTGTCAGTGGATTCTGCCACATGGGCTCTGATTTCTGCGAGTTTCACCCCATTTTCCATCCCTTAAAGGAAGGCCGAGGCCTTTGGTCATCAAGTGAGGCCGACCGGCCTGCTTTTTCCTCGGTGCAGGCCCATTTTATTATAGAATTCACTCCTGCATTCAAAATTCACCAAAACTTGTGGAAGTATGTTAATTCCTAACTACTATGCACAGAATCTTGGTGAGTACTATTTTTATTGACCGATATGTTGACGGTAAATTAGGAAATTTTGCACCGTCAACAACATCGTACATTGGATCACGGAGCTAGCTGGGAGAAACAGGTTTCTGCTATGCTAAATCACAGGTCGCCGCTCGCAGGTTCTCTGGCAAAGCTCTGTTCTGCTCTGCTAACTCGTGGCGCTCCATGACTCCTGCAGCCTCCGGCATGCGTCGACCAAGTAGCTGCAAACCGCAATGCATTTCGGCATCTGCAACCGCACGCAACATATGCAGCTTCATATTGGCCTCCTGAAATGGTGCGTCGAATCCACCGAACTACCTTTCCCTTCGAGGCGCCGGAAGCCTGGAAGGCAGGACCTGACAAGCTGCTGAAGATTCTGTTGGAGGGCACCTTGTCTCAGCATACCGCTGGCGTTCTCGACATGTCTCGCGAGCCGCAGGCAGGTGGCCATGTACTCTCTGCCCGTGCGCGCGGCGTCGGGGGTTTTGTTGATTGTTGATGATCCCTTCGGCGTCCACTCACGCAAGGATTTTCCCAGAGCTTCTTCGGGCTCGATTGGCGGCGGCGCTTCCAGGGCAAACGTGCGGGGCAAAATCTGGCGAGGAAGATGACTCCGCGAGGTGACAAATCTGGACCGCTGAGATGGAATCGGATGAATTTTAAGCACCCACGGGCGGTCGCTATTCGAAATAACGACCAGCTGGTCGTTATTCGAAATAGCGTCCCCCCTAGTGTCGCCACGAACGCCCGCGGCTCGCCTGAGCGCCGCCGGCACGCGTCCCTCCGCCCACACCTATCCGCGTCGCCGCCGCCCCAAATCCCTTCGAGCAAGATTGGTCGGAGTTTGTAACGATGGCCGCCGTCCTTAAACGCCTCCTCTGCTTTTCTTGCCGTGGCTTGCCGGAGCGCTGCCGCCGCCTACCTACTGTCCCCTGAGGCGTTCACCTGCTCGTCCAGTAGTCGTTTCTCCTCCTTCCCCTGAGGCTTCTTGTTCTCTCCCCAGGGACGGCACATGGTTCGTGTGCAGAACTGGAGCCGGCCGCTGGGCATGGTTCGCGCCGAAGCCGAACAACCGAAGGGGTTGGGCGTGGCGGCTGGATCCCAGACTGTATATGGCGCGAAAGCAAATGTAACCGCGGCGAAGCCGTGTTCCGGACGATGGCAACGTTTCCGACGGCGAGCACGACCGAAGAACAGCAGCGTGGACTGGGACGGAGACGAATTTGGGGAGGGACCAGACGAGTCACGGCGAGGAAGAAGGGTGAACAGGGGACGAATTTGGAGATAAATTCGTCACAGCTCGCCGGAACGCCACCAGTATTCAGGCCGTCCTCTGAGTCCCTCCCTCACCTCCGACGAGTCACGAAGCCGCTCGACTCGCGTCGTGATCGTAATTTGAAAGGACGGCCACCCTCGCAATAAACTCCTCTGCTTTCATGTCTTTGGTCAGTGGCCACCGGAGCGCCATGGCCTCCTGCACGCCCTCCCCTGCGTCACTCCTCTCTTTCACCTTTCAACCGAGAGTTGAGTCCACGCAGGTGCTCCCTCTTGCCGTCGGTCAGCACGACCTCTCGCACCTTCCTTTGCCTCGTGCACAGATGGAGGCAAACTAGCTGCGACTCTGAAGGAACTTGGCCTCGTGACACCAAACTCGGTAGCTGTGGCCTCTGACCCGTTCGTTGTTCAGAGTCAGTCTTGAATTTTCTGAACTCTGATTTCTAAATCGCAGTAGAGTCAAATCAGTCAGTAGTTCTACTAATCTTGCTCCTCCAGTTCCTTCAAAATAAAAAGTTCTACTAATCTCGATGGATTATGTTATTACAGTATCTTCTGAGCGTTGTGGCAGCTGGCCTCCGCAGGTTCCCATGCGTAGCGAAACGATTACGCCAAGGGATGCACGTCTGGTTTCTACATGTAGTAGAACACAGACATGGCACACGGATGTTCCATTTGTGGATGAAAAAGCATATCACTTCCCTGCTTATTATTGTATTGATCACATATGCAGTATCGATTAACTTTAGATGTCGAAGCTAAAGAAACAATAAACCGGGAACAACAGAACAGAATAAACACACAACTCTAAATAATTTGTGGTTTCTGCTTAGACTCAACAGATATGCTTAGATTTCATTATAGAGGTACCATGCATGCTACCAGTCCATACAGTCACTAATCTACTACTATCACTACCATGACACAAACGGCACATACGAACTTAAAAGTGCCACTTATTTGCTAACTCATTGGCTTATTTCTCAGATGCCAGTAGCTTGGTAATAAGATCACCCTCACTTCCTGTTCGCCACTTAGTGGCATAGAGTCGAATATACACGTCTTTCATCTTGGGTGTTAGATAAAGTGTTCCTATGAAGATAGGCAACAGGATAAGAACGCCTGGCCATGGATCCCACCAGTTGTCTGAAATCATGACCATCGCTGCCAAGACACCAACGCAAAACAGCAGATATACCACGAAGAAAATATCCTACAAGCACAAAAAAAAAAGTTGCAATAATCAATGTGAAGGTAAACTGAATTGAATTCAAATACGAATAAGGCAAGGCTACATGTAGCAGAAAGCAATGAAAAGATTTATTACATGGTGAAAAATTCAAATATCGATAGAACAAGGACCATTCCACAAATCTAGTGATCTTAAGTTGAGGTATCGGACAGCACAAACAACTATCGTCAGAAAGAAACACAAGGTAAAAATATTGTCTAGAACAGGTTCTGACTGTAACTTTAGAATGCATAGTCGAAAAGCGCAGAACATCTTTGGATAAAGCTCAAAAGTAGTACCGGAGCCATTTTTTTTTGCCCGAAAGCCATTTAATCGTTTACTGATCATCAACTTAATAAAATTTACAAAGTAGGATGCAGAGATTTGAACCTAGCACAGTGACCTGCACGGATTTTTATTGAGATTCAGTCACAAACAATACCAGATTCTACGGCCCAAAGCACTTGCGGGCTTCCGGCTTGTCAGCAGCAGAGCAACCCAACGGTTGCTGGATATATGCATTCAGATTCACTTGACATGGTGCTTTTTTTGCAGATAAAGGAAGCTATATATGCAAAGTATTCACTGAAGCCTCATGCTACAAATTATTCATGGCCTAAAGCACTTGCGGGCTTCCGGCTTCCTCAGCAGCAGAACAAACCAACATGAGGCTTCAGTTATTATTGTCTAGTAGAGGATGTTCAGTATGTACATTCGCTTCTGATTTTAGTGATAAATTATTATTGTCTACCACAACAATGTCTCCCTCGCCTCCGTTGCTTCTTTTTTTTTTTTGGAACGCGCTCTACCTCCGACTTCTGACTTTACGGCCGGCCGTCATGGCAGCTGTTGTGTCCCTTTCTTTCGTATATTCTGGCTGATTTGGGGGCGGTAACTCTTTCTTGCCACTTAGCATCTCAAGAACGTCAACAATGGCAGGCCGCTCATCCATCTCATATTGAGTGCACAGTAAACCTATCTCCAAGCATATTTTGATCTCGTTTAGCTGAGGCTTGTCACACAAGGACGGGTCAAAAACCTCGTCCATTTGTTTAAAATCATGTTTCTTCCAGGCCTGGGACAAAACCGCATCATAGTGGATAAGTATAGTTGTATAGTAAATAGATGAATTGATTTTTTTTTGAAAATTTGGAATAAGTTACTCATAAGATTGCACCTAGAAATACATTTCCATGCACAATTAAAAAATTATCCATCTTATAAACTTCTAAGCCTGGAATATAATCATTAGAAAATACGTTCAGACATCTAATGATTTTAAACCAAATGAACCACTACCTAATGATCCATTAGTGACGCAGTCACACAAATTAGTCAGATATAGAAGTACGCATTCTTTTACAAAAAAAAGTGTCAATAAACAATATAATCATTAGAAAATAGACACAAAATTTTCAAAAAGTGGACCTAAATATTTTTTTGGTGAGGAAACATGTTTGCCAAACTAAGAAACAACTAATACGTGAAACCGCGTGAAATAACTTGCTTTTTAAGTAAAAGGGGAAAAAAGCTTAAGTCACTTGGGATTGGAATAGTAGATAACAATACAAAACCAACCATCTTTTCTCAGGTTTATGTTAATTATTAGGTTGTCTTAAAACAAAATAGGTTGAACTTACTTATTTTGTCTAATTACATTAAGTGTCACGTTGTATTTTGGCCAGTTTTGCGGCTAAATCATAACCTGATAAAATACTTCTATTTGAAAACTGTCTCTTAACAGAGTATGCCAGGTAATAATAAGGAAACATAGCCAAACTACTGGGATCAAGTAATCGAGATGCAGAACTGCGATTCTGCACAACCTCTTAAGTTGGACTTCCATGAAAATAATGGTAAAAACAGATGTTGCTGTACATGCTTGTATCCATGTAAATAGTTTTTTTTCCTACTTACCCACTGAACTGAAGCTTGGTGACGAGCTGGTTCATTCCTGGACATTCCGCTAATGGTCTCAAGGAGAATAATGCCGAAACTGTAAACATCGAACTTTGTTGACAAAATACCTTCAAAGATATATTCTGGAGGCATATATCCCCTGAATGGTTAAACAATAAAAATAGAAGATAATTTCTCAGTAAAAATATGAGACAGAATTGGAGATAAATGAAGCAAGTCACAAATTAACAATCTTCCATGGAATACTTAGGATGCAGAGTATATCTTACACAGTGCCCGCTATGTTGTTGTCATGAATCATCGGTCCGTCCAACATTCTAGCTATTCCGAAACTAGTAATCTTAGGGTTCATATCAGAGTCCAGGATGATGTTATCTGGTTTCATATTCATATGGACAATGTTTCGCTCATGAAGGTAATGTAAGCCCCAAGCTAACCCCTGAATTATCCTGAGACGAGAGGACCAATCAAGTGGATGTCCTGCAAGTCAAATAAAAATTATAGGAAACCAACTGTTGCGTTGGAATATATATATTGTCAGCCCAGAGATAGGACATACCATAGATCATGTTGCTCATATTATTTCCATTCGGCATATATTCTTCAACGAGAAAAATGTGAGGTTTCACAAGCCTCTGGTTACGTATGAATTCATAGCCATATCCCAAAACGTTAACTATATATTTGTTACTTTGCATCAGGCTGTTCTGACCCTTGCCCATGCCTTCAGTCAAATATGTTTTCCTATCAGTCCTTCCCAACGTGCCTGCTGTATTGCTTTGGAGTTCAGAAGCAATAAGAAGTTCAGTACATATGCGTGCCATGAGAAATTGAGAGGGATCCATAAATTCCTTGATGGAAACCATAAGGCCGTTGTGCAGGACACCCTTAAATGATGTATGAGAAAACATGATAAATGTCAGGTCTCCCTTAGCCCCAAAAAGAATGACATTCTAGATATGTGTACTAAGTAAATATCTTAAATTTGATTTAATTTATTGAGAATAAGTGTCACGTTGTATTTTGGCCAGTTTTGCGGCTAAATCATAACCTGATAAAATACTTCTATTTGAAAACTGTCTCTTAACAGAGTATGCCAGGTAATAATAAGGAAACATAGCCAAACTACTGGGATCAAGTAATCGAGATGCAGAACTGCGATTCTGCACAACCTCTTAAGTTGGACTTCCATGAAAATAATGGTAAAAACAGATGTTGCTGTACATGCTTGTATCCATGTAAATAGTTTTTTTTCCTACTTACCCACTGAACTGAAGCTTGGTGACGAGCTGGTTCATTCCTGGACATTCCGCTAATGGTCTCAAGGAGAATAATGCCGAAACTGTAAACATCGAACTTTGTTGACAAAATACCTTCAAAGATATATTCTGGAGGCATATATCCCCTGAATGGTTAAACAATAAAAATAGAAGATAATTTCTCAGTAAAAATATGAGACAGAATTGGAGATAAATGAAGCAAGTCACAAATTAACAATCTTCCATGGAATACTTAGGATGCAGAGTATATCTTACACAGTGCCCGCTATGTTGTTGTCATGAATCATCGGTCCGTCCAACATTCTAGCTATTCCGAAACTAGTAATCTTAGGGTTCATATCAGAGTCCAGGATGATGTTATCTGGTTTCATATTCATATGGACAATGTTTCGCTCATGAAGGTAATGTAAGCCCCAAGCTAACCCCTGAATTATCCTGAGACGAGAGGACCAATCAAGTGGATGTCCTGCAAGTCAAATAAAAATTATAGGAAACCAACTGTTGCGTTGGAATATATATATTGTCAGCCCAGAGATAGGACATACCATAGATCATGTTGCTCATATTATTTCCATTCGGCATATATTCTTCAACGAGAAAAATGTGAGGTTTCACAAGCCTCTGGTTACGTATGAATTCATAGCCATATCCCAAAACGTTAACTATATATTTGTTACTTTGCATCAGGCTGTTCTGACCCTTGCCCATGCCTTCAGTCAAATATGTTTTCCTATCAGTCCTTCCCAACGTGCCTGCTGTATTGCTTTGGAGTTCAGAAGCAATAAGAAGTTCAGTACATATGCGTGCCATGAGAAATTGAGAGGGATCCATAAATTCCTTGATGGAAACCATAAGGCCGTTGTGCAGGACACCCTTAAATGATGTATGAGAAAACATGATAAATGTCAGGTCTCCCTTAGCCCCAAAAAGAATGACATTCTAGATATGTGTACTAAGTAAATATCTTAAATTTGATTTAATTTATTGAGAATAGTATCAATATTTATGACACCGCACATTCATAAGATGAAAAAAATATTCCATGATGAATGCTGATACTTGTTTGGTACCACAAATGTTGAAGCTATTTTTTTGTAGAAGCTTGATGAAGTGATTTTACTTAATGTTAGAATTGTCATTTTTGGGGGACGGAGGTACCATGTCAACTACCTACGTATAACAAAACAGAATGACATAAGTTATGTGCCGTATGAGCGGGCCTGGCTGCTAGAAGTGGCAGCCGTGCAATGTTTAAAAAGTTGTTGGTTTGAAAAATATTTATACAAATCAATGTGTGATTCTTTGTTTATACTACTTATTGAATGTGGCTGTGACTGCGGTAATATTTAAGTTCTTTATTTTACTCTTGGAAATAGCAAACTGGAGCATATGTGATACCTTGTAGACAACTACAGATTGGCTTGATCCAATCTTATTTTTCACAGCGAAGTTTTTCGTAGCAGCCTTCAACTCAGGCAAACTGAACTTTTTTAAGCCTGTCATAAAAGTGACAAAGAACCAATGTAGTTATTCAAAGCTAGCTGTAAATATAATAATCAGTTCCTCCGTTCTTCAAAATGTGACATATAAATATCAATATACTGTCGACATTACAAAGACGGGTTCTTTGATGTCAAATATACTAATTTATGGATGGTAAATGAGATGAAGATAGAGTATAAAGGATTGCAATCCTATACCTGGTAACATAGGAGAAGACACCTCGCTTCGTGCTGGTACTTCTTTTCGGTCATCTCTCACTTCAGATTTGCCACTGCAGCAAATTCAATGATTGTCTTTTTCTAATTTCTATGAGAACTAAATAAGAACAGTACATATACATCGTAAAGCATGCAAGTTACAAGCAATCCAATAATAACTTTTCTATCCAATGGTCCGTCGTCAATGTAGCATTATGCAGTAATATACTAATATCTATCCCCCTCTAGGGTTTTATCCTTAAGCTCTCTAATGCTACAAGACTAAAACACAATGGAGGAGTAAATATGATTCAAAGTTTTATATAGCGGCGTATTAAATATTATAACATTTATGTCATCAGAACACTAACTATTTTATCTAATTGAAAGCAGCAAAGACAAATACACAAAGAGAAATATAGTGAACCCAACTTTTAGATAAGAAAATTACAAAGGGGGTCCTCCATCCTTACTTTCATCAAAAGGACAACTCGATCTAGGCGATACCTTCTTCTTTGGTATGTTTTGAGAGATCATTTATATATACTTTAGATCATTGAGAGAGAGAGAGAGAGAGAGAGAGAGAGAGAGAGATTCACGCACTGTAGAATGCTAACCTAGCTTCACCGGTTGAGACCAAACCAGAAACAACAGGAGGCGCTGAATCCTCTCTTGTACTCTGAAAAGACAAAATAATATATATTATATAATAGAGAAAGACTGCCACCCTGCAAACTATGAAAAAACAGCAATATACCTATAATTTGATCAGTTATGGTATTTATAAATACAAATAACACAACAAATCATAGCTATATAAAAACTAACAAGTAAACTCATTTTTAGTAGCTGGGGCGTAGGGCATGGATCGAATCACAAATACAAAGTCAAATAAACATATATTTTATTAAGGTGTCTTACCTGTTGGTTTTAGATGTCATCCTAATCAGGGGTACATAATTTTGTGGACATTTATCCATGGGACTCTTGATTTATTTTGCCCAGTCGGGTTTTGAGAAGTATAGTTTTGAAGTGAAGTATATTATATACTCTTGTATATCTTGTTACCAGATTTTCTTTTCACTTGGTCTTTGGATAAACTTACCAAAAATGCGTGAACATGGCATTGGCTGGACAAAGTTGTGACATTTCATATTGTGTTGTAGCTTGCCGAAATAGATTACTTTTGTTCATCCTAGATTGAAAACGCAGGTCCAACCTGATTTTTTTTTCAGACAAGCCCACTAGGAAACTTTCATATATATGTTGACCAGAATGTTTAAGAAGGAATCTAGAATGCATATTCTTCATGTTCTTAAATTGTGGTCATTAGGACAAAAGCTTTAGTTTATTTTTCAACTAGAATTATTTTCCTCACAATTAACAAGGATTTAAAACTCCCTGTTCTATCTTTTAAATCAATATATGTTGACAGCTGAATTATGAGCAATGAGCATATGAAGTGACAGCTGACTAAACAATTGTACCTTTGCAGGTGGATGAGCAGGTAGACGTGCAGGTGTATGACCAGGTTGTGGAGGAGGTAGATGTGTTGGCGGCGGAGGGGCGTTATCTGTGGTGGGGTCGACCGTTGGAGGAGGAGGTCGTGTAGGGGGGCGAGGAGGTAGATGTGTGGGCGGAGGAGGAGGTCTAGGAGGTGAAGATGCAGGAGGGGTCTGAACAAGTGGTCGAGGAGATAAATGTTTGGGTAGAGAAGGAGCAATATAAGTGGCAGGAGGAGGAAGTTGTGTAGTTGGAGGAGAGGGATGTTCGGGCAGAGGAGGAGAAGGTTGTACCTGTGGTCCAGGTGGTAGACGTGTAGGAGGTACTTGTGCAGCCGGACGGTGAGGAGGAGGCAGCTGTGACGGCAAATGAGCATTTTGAGCTGTGTCAACAGCAGCAGCCTGAGGACGAGGTGGAGACAGATTTGCCGGTGGACGGGGAGGCACATCTGCAACAACAACTATGGGAGGAGGAGGAGATGGTAGATTCTCAGAAACAGGACGCGCCTGATCGAAGATCTGTGGATCAGCCTGCTGCCTCTTCGCCTCAACAAAGTCCACTACATTAGTGGCAAAGATGGCCAGCATCATGTGCTGCAGAATTTCGTCCTGCACCTGGCGCAGTTTCCTGGCCAGCTTCCCCGCGGCGCAGAAGAGGCAGCAGATGTTCTTTCCCTGGCACGCCGTGACAACTTCGTGGGCGCGGAAGACGGCGTCCTCGAGGTCCTCCAGCGCGTCGCTCATCGCCCGGTGCACCATCACCGTGCCCTTCTCCTTGAGCAGCGACAGAAGCTCGCTGATCCGGCGCACACGCCGCTCGATGCCGCGGCACTCCTCCTTGTTCTCGCGGACCGTCTCCACGGCTTTCTTGATCGCGAGCGCCAGCTCGATGATCTTGTCTACGATGAAGGCTGGATCGGCCATCCTCACTACCGTAGCTGCTTACAATCTGTAAGGTAAGATCGTCAAATGTGTATACACGCTAACGAGTTAATTAAGCAACAAGTAATCCTAGTAATGAAAGTAGTACCTAGCTTGGATGCACCAAGAGAGGCCGCCTGTATTCTCTGGAACCAGACCTACATACATGACATGATACTCTGGATGTCTGGATATAACGTCTCCGAAGGAATCAAAAGGCAGGCGGAGTGAGTGATTGCGTGAAGATTAAGTAATGCACAGAATCTTTAAGGTGGAGTGAGAGAGGACACTAATCGGTTATTCCTCTCCTCAGTGCCATAGCACAAACAATCAATTAGTATAATGCAAAGAATATAAGGTTTGGTTGGACCAATTTATGTTATAATAGTAAACACTAATTAACCTTAGGCAGAAATGTGCGAAGGACGACAGCCTGTTCGGTTGGTAGATGTATATGGATACACTTATCTATAGTCACTCATGTTGTTTGTAGCAACTCAAAGTGCAGAGACAGTCAGTCGATAGGTTAACCCTGGACTATGTTATTTTATTTTATTCTGCAAAAATGAGGCACATGCATGTTTACTCTGCTGCCAGTGACACCCTTATTCATACTACAGTGGTGAGTAAAGCACACAACTGAATTTCGCTTAATGCATATCGATCATGTGTATGTGCTTCTTGTAGTACTGTTGTAGATCACAACAATAGTTCACCTCGAGCAGGATTAACGAAACAGCCAGCTAAGAATCAGTTTAGAAACCTAGTATTAGGATCAAGGAAAGCACCAGTAAAGCTAGATCATGTGTGCCTCCCTTAGCACCACACTTTACGCAACAAGTACTTTAAAAATTCCTTTAGTAGTCCAGCTATCTAGGACATTTTTATGAACAACATGCCTTTACTAATAAAGGTTTGCCAGCGTTCTTGTTAGGCTGAACGGAATCTAAGGTTTGGTTGGACCAATTTATGCGATATAGTAAAACTAATTAACCATAGGCACAGAGCTCCTTCCTCTCCAGCGCTCGGCGCAGCCGTGTGGCAGGTGCTCCAGCGACCATGGTTGGTCCTGTGCGAGATCACGTCCTGCACCCGGCGCAGCCGCCTGGCGTTCTTCCAGGCGGCGCAGAAGATCTGAAGAGCACGTTCCTCCACTGGCACACAGTCACAGCGTCACCGTGACGGCCTCGAGGTCTTCCGCGCATCGATTCGCGCTTCATTATCATCGTCGTCTCCAACGACGAGCCCTGCCCTTGAGGAGCGACAGACAGTCCAGAGCACGCGCGGCTCGACCTCGACAGTCCGTCCTCCTTGTTATCCCGGACGGTCTCCACGGCCTCCTTGATGGGGGACGCGAGTTGGGTGATCTTCTCGAAGATGACCACCGGGTTTGCCATTCGGCCACCTGATCATCCAGTCTACAAATGCAAGATCATGGAATATGCATCGGCGCAAATCATCAGTTCCCTCGTAGAAAAGCCCACGCGAAACCTTGTAATTTTTTTGTAAGTTTTATGCGTCTTGATGTTCTTACAAAATACCCCTAGAAATTAAGAGTATTTTAAGAAAGGTTTTTAGGTATCTAGTTTTAACAATTCTGCTAGAGAGGAGCATAATCGTTTTTGGCAAATTTTCTCTCCTATACCATACCTAAACTCAGTTTTAAGTCTCCGGTTTTAATATCAATGATGCTGGAGATGCTCTAACATGTTAGCCAAATAGCAAGAGAGAGATAGGATACAAGCCACGCACGGAAAAAAGGCTTATCAATGATGCTGGAGATGCTCTAACATGTTAGCCAAATAGCAAGAGAGAGATAGGATACAAGCCACGCACGGAAAAAAGGCTTATCAATGATGCTGGAGATGCTCTAACATGTTAGCCAAATAGCAAGAGAGAGATAGGATACAAGCCACGCACGGAAAAAAGGCTTATCAATGATGCTGGAGATGCTCTAACATGTTAGCCAAATAGCAAGAGAGAGATAGGATACAAGCCACGCACGGAAAAAAGGCTTATCAATGATGCTGGAGATGCTCTAACATGTTAGCCAAATAGCAAGAGAGAGATAGGATACAAGCCACGCACGGAAAAAAGGCTTATCAATGATGCTGGAGATGCTCTAACATGTTAGCCAAATAGCAAGAGAGAGATAGGATACAAGCCACGCACGGGAAAAAAGCCAGGGGTGCCGGCGAATTAGGAGTATATATGACCACGGCAAAGCAGGGTAGAGTACAGGAGCCGGCGAATTCAATTTACAAGAAAAATCCTAATACCGCTACTATCTAGGGTTAGTTATACAAGGGAACATTTACAAGATATTCCTAATACTCACGGGGCATAACAACTCATATTTAAGGAAATGATAAGTGACAGCTTCAACTGTCACTAGTGGTGACGGCCTCCAGTTCTGTAAAGGGTAAAGTAGTTTATACCAAACAGACCACTTGGATAAAAGCTGCCGTACAGATTCCTCCATGTATTTTAAGACTTGAATCCGTTCCAAGCGCCCCTTAAACAGAGAAGAGGCTCCCAAATCCATCTCATACAACAGTTTATGCATGTACTTGGTTTCATATTTTTGTCTGGCTTTAGCAGAAGCCGAGGTGTAACAAAAAAAAATCCTTCTGTCCTAATAAAAAACATTGCGGGCTTGCATAAAGGAAATGGACTAGAAAACTGCATGACCATTGACCGGCAGCTGAGTAACACTACAATGACTATTGCATATTTTGTCACTTCAGGCAATAATGCTTGCATCGCCGTTGTCCACATTACTTGAGCAGCAGCTAAAATATGAGAGGTTTTCTTCTTCTTCAGTCATCAACTCTGCCCTTGCTGCATAGGAGTAGGTGTCACTGCCTGATGCCTCACTGGCACGTGACAATGAAGGAACAAGAACTCCAGGCAGTCTCGGCACAGGTAAAGTCATACTCTTGCATTTCAACATTATAAGAACATCTGACATAGTGGACCTATACTCTGGTTTGTATTGAACACACAGCAGTGCTATCTGAATGCAACGAAGTATATCGCTTATTCGAGGTTCATCATGCAGCAATGGATCTATCAGTTCCATTGATCTTCCCGATGACCATAATTCCCAAGCCTACAAAATTTCTCGTCTCATGTTCTTGTAGAAAATATAAGCAATCTACAGGTCTAAAAAAGCATCTATAATTAGGAATAATGGACCTAAATACAAATAGAGATGTCATTTAGGGAACCAAAACAGTCATGCCTAGGAAAATGAACACACATGCTTGCAGAGTGTATAAATATACATGATCTAGGAGCATCACTACAAACTAAGACTATAGATACTAAGGGTTTAAAAAATAATTACTTACATACTCAGCCAGCAATCTCTTTTGTTCTACACTGACAGCATGCTGTGCAGTGATTATCTCGAGAAGAATAACACCAAATGCAAATACATCGGTCTTGACTGATACATTTCCTGTGCAAGCATAATGAGTGTCGAGGTAACCCCTGAAACAAGGACAAAAAGAAAATCCAACCATTAAATAAATAAGAGCTTTTACAATTAAAATAAACAAAGAGCTTAGTGTCATGATGGACAAGAGAATTAGATTACTCTTACATAGTCCCTACAACTCTGTCTTCTTTTTCATCTTCATCTGAACTAAAGACTACAGCAAGGCCAAAATCGATGAGCCTAGGAGTCATATCACAGTCAAGAAGAATATTTGCTGTTTTCAGATCGCGATGAACTACACGTGGCCGAGAGTGGTGATTCAGATATGCTGCACCCTGGACAATCCCTTCAATTATCTGAAACCGTATAGGCCAGGACAATGACATACCTGCCCTTAGATCTGCAACTACAACAACATTTAGAGAGGGAAAATAAAGGAAAAGAATTGTATGAATGAATTGTAAATAAATATGTAGTAAGGTAATGTATACCATGTATTCTATCGTATAAACTTCCATTACGAACGTATTCGTAGACTAAAATGCTATTGTCTCCTTCAATGCAACATCCCAGAAGTTTAACGATATTTGCATGCTGAAGTTTCGACATAATTAGAACCTCCGTCTCGAAGTAGTCTATTTGATATGTTGTTTGGGTACTACTGATTTTAATTGCAACATCAGCTCCAGTTGGCAGTACGCCCTGAAAATGAGGAAACAGCATATCTAAATATGATCAATCTTCACATTTATTAAAGAATTTGATTTATGAAGAAAATATATATATTCAGTTTCTTCAAGGAAATGTATATGCATGTTTTCCATTCTAAAATACAGAACTAACATTAAATATTTTTTTGGGGGCAACTAACTTTAAACATATAAGTGCTAAATAGATACGTGGAAGTGTCAAACAACTTGGTTGCCAGAAAAACAAAATAGTAAAACAACTTCCAGTTAAGAACATTAAAGACAAGGAAACATATATCAAATTGTTTCATTTCTTTATCGTCTTATTAGAAATGTAAGACAGATACATACAATAAAATGTAAGTTACTTGATTCTGGAGAAGTGTAGGAGAGGCATACTAGAATCAGATATTAATACCAGTAGCGGTAAATGGAAAGGAAGCTCTTACAGAACAAAAATTATAGAGGTCAATAAGAGTAAGATCGATCCAAAAACAACTCATGTCACAAGAACAGAATGATATAAAACCAATTCCACTTATTAGTTTTGAAGTGAAGGTAGCAAAAGAGACAGAAACCTCTTGTATGCTATCCTGCAGCAATACCAGGCCATTAATTTTCTATTCATGATTAAGTTCTTCATACCATAGAAAAGCAACTGTGTTCCTCGCAAAAAAAAAAGCAACTGTGTAAACATATCCTTATTAACACTTAAAATGTTTATATCTATCCATCCAAGGAGTATGCATCTTCATTGCAGAAGTATGCTGCTAAAACAATGAATGATGGCAAGGTGTTTATTACAACAATCATGCTTGAAAATGGCTTTGTAAGAGAGCCAGGGAATATTCTGAACAGAAAACCAATATATTTCAGCTAAAAGTTCTCCCTGCCTCCATCCCTCTCTGCAGTCGCAGCAGCTAGCTCCACCAAGCCGCATACCCTTCTTCTCCTCTCCATCAATTGTTGCACATAACATATGTAACTTTTCAGTTCTCAACATTAAACCATACTCCATATATTCTCATAAATAATTTCCTATCAATTTACTTGTCATTTTGGGCATTGATCCAGCCTAAATTTACATTTTCAACCATTATTTTCTGATTATACATAATCAATAAATTTAAAAGAAAACAATACGGAAGACTCTCAATGAGTGTAATTCTCATGCGACAACCACATTGTTATACTGTCAAATTTTGATTAGTAAAGTCATTAGTTGCATACTTTTCAAAAGGAATAGTGTCAATTATTTGTGAACATACATACTATTGAATAACGGTTGACTGAAAAAGGACAGTAGGAAACCTATAACATACTCCTATAAGAAAATCCAATATGGAACAGAGAAAGTTATGAAAACATTAGATGAATTAAAAAACAATGCAAGAACATTGTTCGAATCAAAAAATAAAAGCATACCTCCTAACAATAATAATAAAAATAATAATCCAAACATCTAAAGTACCTTGTAAACAGTACCAAAACCGCCTCTTCCAATAACATTTAGAAATGAGAAATTATTTGTTGATGCAGCCAGCTGAGAAAACTTAAAAACTGTAAAGCATCCTGGAAAGCAAACAGGAAACCCTAGATTAGTACATTCTTTCTCCACAAGTAATATTGAAGCAGTTCCGAAGTTATTTCATTTTTTTTGCCTTAATATCACTCAATTAGTGTCACATTCCTTTTTGGCACTTGAAGGTGTTTGGAATCATATTTCAATGTGAGAGTCAGTGGTAAAAAGGAAACCAAAAGTGCCGAAAGAAGTTTGGATACAAACAAGTGTGAAAAAGGAGGGTCTCGGCCTTTTCTATATCGTCTGTGAGAAGCTTGTCTTTTACTTCAGAATATCCATCGAAAGTGTGATGAGTATAGTTTGATGGGAAATTTGTCTCTAGAACATTGAGTTAAAAATCATTATTGCAGGACATTCGTTAGTATCCCCACCTGACCAATGTCCTACAGAACAATTCCCCTAGTTTGCTAGATGTAAGTACCAAAATGTTTCTAGCACATTACCTGTTTGCGCCTGACCAATAATGAGCCTATCGATGGATCGATTCTCCGTTCGAGTCCCCTTAGAAAGCCACCTGAATCGATGCTTCCTATTTGGCAACACCTCAGTATTCCTGTACCCTACAAATAAGTAACTGATACTGACATATCGATGCTATTGTTCTACTGATATGAGAGCTTGGATAAAATATATTCATCAACATGCCTACAAGCAATCTAATTGGAGAAGTATGAATGTAATGTGGTGTCTGGATAATATAAAACGAGCATTTGTAGGCGGTGATTTCATTTATAGATCTATCATGTATTCATATTGGCTAAAATTGTCAAAGGAAATACCATCATTTTGTTGCACTTGAACTTCAAGTGGCTCAATTGCTGCTTGAACTTCTACTGATTCAATGCCATTGTTAGAAGAAGCACTTTCTTCGCTCCTGAAAATTGTCCCTAATTATTATACGCTATAGCATAGGAACAATAAAGTCATACAATCATTCTTGTTTCAATAATCTACTTTTCAAAATATTTTGAATAAGACGAATGGTCAAACGTAACTAAAAAAGTCAACGACATCAACAATTTAAGAACAGAGAGTACATATATAAGAGGATTAGGTACAGATGCGGTGTGGGTTATTTCTACTGCACTAACTCTGACCTTTCACATGTCCTAAAAAATTGGGAGTTCATGTAAAAGTTCAAGAAGATCAAGGATCCAAGTCTGTTGGCATATGAGCCTTTCTTAAGGATTCTATAATATACTAAATGAATTAATGGAATACATGGCCCACCACAACTGTCAATAGATAAATAAATGAGTGGCACCATTTACTTTGCTTAAAGAAACTTTGTCATACTTTCAACACAACATACAAAATAAAAATAGGTCCGCAAAAGATGGAAAAAGTGATGGGATCAATTATCCAGGAAAACAGTGCATAATGCAAACACTTTACCGAGAATCAGGATGTGAGTGACCAGTAGAAGAGCCCAGCACCTCTTGTGAAGCCTAAAAATAATAATGTAATTGTCTTAGAATTTTAGACACAAAATGTTATAAATCAGGAATTGGTTGTAACTATTAAAGAATATGCATCATTATGTAAACAGATGATGATATGAGGTAGTAGCATAGAATGCCATGGGTTCTAGCATTAAGGA
Organism: Eragrostis tef; assembly: GCA_000970635.1. Lineage (NCBI taxonomy): Eukaryota > Viridiplantae > Streptophyta > Magnoliopsida > Poales > Poaceae > Eragrostis > Eragrostis tef. The sequence continues at coordinate 90,783 of LAPY01000538.1, read as the reverse complement.
AACAAAATTGTTTATTCAGAGCAAACACTTAACCATTCCAGTAGGCTGGTGAATGGCTGAACGCAAAACAAATGTCTGTAAAATTTATGTGGTTATTTGACATATGAATACTTGAATGCATATAAATCTAGATAAACAACTTATCCAATTGATATAGAGTACTATTGTGCCATCAGAAAGCACCTACTTCAGACTGGAATTTTTTAGGATCGCCATATATTAACATGTTATTTACTTAACAAAGAATTCACAAATCCTAACAGGCCCCTCTCCCCCTCATGTTTTAGAAGAATTGTATCAATAAAGTTTCACTAATTAAAGCAATGAGATTCTCTTTAATAGAAAATAATAAGACTAGCCTGTACGAAGTATTATGTAAGGAAATTAAGTTTATGTACAAGGAAGTGGTCTTTCAGAATTCACCTACTTGAATCAACAAAGTATTTAAACCTTATGAACCAATGACATGGATCATACATGATATCACTACTTCAACATTTATACCTGGGGCTCGGCGCATGAAGGATGGGTTTGACTGTAGATTCCAGTTATAAAATATCTTGTATCGAGGTGGCTGATCAGAGGATAGATGCGTAGGTATGAATCAATTCTATCCCGGATATCACGGAACTGCTGAGCCTGGTTTCCTGCCATGATGAAGCGGTACATGACATTGCTCTTCTGGCAGGAAGTGACAAGCATGTATGCCTGCCGGAGTGTGTCCTCCAATCCATCAATGGGTCTTCTGATCTCCGGACGCCGCATCGTCTCTGATTGCTGAAGCAGCTGCAGGAGATTGCTTATCATCATCACATGGTTCACAAGCAGTTGGCACTCGACCTTGTTCCGTTGAACTGTTTGCACGGCCTGGACAATCATCGAGATGAGGCCAGCAGCGTCAATTCCTGCAGCTGCGCGACAGTTGCAGCCTGCCCCAGACCGTTCCATAGCGCCATTTTGTATGCAGTGCTCCCAGTGCCGGCTCTATGCACCTGTGAAAGCAGATACAGAAATGAAAACAGTGGAGCTCCTCCTAGTAACAGATCCCTAACCTTTTGCAACTCGCCTTCCGTGGTCCTTCGATCTTGCACGGAAGAGATTAGATTACGATTCCATAGTATTCCTCACTCGACCAGGCAACTGAACCCACAGCCAGTGGTTGATTGCAGCAACGCCTTGATAAAATTTGTTGAAAACAACCAGTTGGAGAAGTATGGGGAATTGCTTCTACCTTATAGGACTAGTCCTCCACAGTCCAACCCCGCATCTCGTAGGCCATCTCGCGCCGCATTGATTGAATTTTCCAGAGGAGGCGCTGGGTGTAAGCCGTGGACTCGCCCACTGCGTGCTGACGTTGACCTGAGACGGAGACCACTGCCATGAAGAAGAAAAGACGAGGGTGATGACTGATAAGTGAGGCGCGGGAACCCGCGTGGAAAGTTCAGACTGGATACCGCGTTCCTCACCCGGCGTCTGCAGCCCGCCCTGGTGGGGCATTTCTCCTAACACCTTCGCGGCGCTTGCATTGTAGGCCACGCTGGTCCCGAAACCGGCGGCTACGCCTGGAGCCTCACGAACGAGAAACTTGCAACGCCTTCGCATGGTCGCCGTCGGCAAGTATCCGCCGAAAGCTCGCAACGGCGACAACGACGATGCCACGGAGAGGAAGCGGCGCGCCGGCGCCGCAGTGGGCGCTGCTGGCTGCTTCTTTTTATTTTAGAGAGAGAGAGAGGCGCTGACTGGACAAGAGTCCTGGCCTGCTAGTGACTCATGGGCTTAATTGAATAGAATGCATGGGCCTTAGATGACTCCTGGGCTTCGTTGAATAGAATGCGTGGACCGTCCATGTTAGATGACTCTTGGGCTTATAATTGAAAAGAGAAGAGAATGCATGTTAGCTGACGCTTGGGCTTAATTGAATAGAATGCATGGACCATAGATGAGATAAAGGGATCCATCAGGATCGAGCGGTCGGGCCCAAGCAACTAAAAGCCTACCACGGGCCGCAATGAAAGTATACTGTGTCACTTGCTTTTGCTTCTAAGAAGACGACAGGCACAACGTTATTCCCGTCGTACCTGTTCTGTTGATGTTGGGAGAACTAAAGTCAACTCTTCCTGCATGCACAAAAAGAAATCCGGTCTAGTTTCTGAAGATGGATGCAAAGTTACAAACCACCGTTTAGCGTGGGAAATATTCTGTGCAATGTGCTGATTCTGTGCAATCCGTGCAATGGGCCTGCCCAACCACCCGATCTGTATCCAGCGTTCATCGTTTTGCCACCAGAGCTTCCCGATCAACTTAATCACTTTTTCACAAAAATCCCCTGCAGAAATCCCTCGGCTGCCGAAGTGTCGATACCCCGCTGATCTCCTCCACTCCGTTGTTCTTCGTCCGCTCTGCCTCCACCGGCGGCTCTCACCACTCGGGGCGGCAGTATTCTCTGCGCCGCTGCACTTGAGCCTCATTGAAATCGGCGAGCTCGGCAAGGCCCCCCTCCCACCACCTGCGTCCCGTAGGATCTCCATCACTGAAGCAACTACAAGGCCAATGGAGGTTGGTTGCGGCTTGTTTTTGCTGGAACTCCGTAAGTAAGCCACTAAGGTAGATGGAGCTTAGTTTGAGCTGGGGAGGGCTCGAATTTCCAAACCCAGCCTATCTCTTAATTTTGTTCATTACTCTGAGGTTTCTCGGTTTGGTCTAAACTGTACCAGAGAATGTGAATTCTGTGCGTAAATCCAATTTCAGTTGGAACAACGAACCATGTTGTTGTGAAGCTAATAGAAATGAAAGTATTTCATTCCTCACTTTCTTTTCGTTTCAAAGGAAATTCTAGTACTGAAGTTGTGGTGGTGCGTAAGCTTTGCAATGGAGGACGCTGGTATACTAAACTTTTCTTGTCAGCTGCTTCCAATTCTTGACAATGGACATTCACTTCAGATATGAATTGAATAATGTTTTATGTATCTACACACAGAGAGGATATGCAGTTATAAGAGCACGTCTCCCTTTGCAGTACATATATTTTCAATTTGTACGTGTCAGAAGCTCTTGTAGAACTGCAACTTAGCTGCTGCCAGGTACAGATCGAGCTGCTTGTTGCTAGTGATAGAATAGCAGCATTTTTTTTTTGCAGATTACAAAATAATAAGCATACAAAAATGTTGTGAAAGAGAAGTTTAAACGATTTAGAATATGTCTAGAGTGAAGGTAGCACCCTGGCACATTACATGAACAGATTAAATATTAATCCAGTTATCTAAAACAATACAGCCATCACATTTCATTGACCCTAAGCTGAAGTCTACTGAAAGAGCACAGATTTGCAGTAGTTCCTCCATGCCACTAAGAAAGTTGGAAGGCAGCACCAAAGTTCCTTTAAAAACTCCCGTCGATATGATTTTCTGCAGAAAAAGAGAGGATGTGCACAATGAAATTCTGTTGATAAAAAATAAATTAACGGATTACTCGAACGAGTAAATGCTGAATTCTGCACTTGTACATAGGAGTGCCAATTTTACTGAGTTGTATCCTTTGGAAGTGAATTGCTTTTGTTGGTTGAAGTGCCTTAAGGCATTGGCATATCATTTCGTGAAAGCGCAGTGGTGGCCGTTAAAAAGGTCGACGGTGCTGAAAAATCCCATATGAAATTCGCAAGTGCACATATGGAACAACTAGCACCAGCGACCACAATGACAAATTATTAGCTTTCTACATTTACCTCTTGATGTTGTTGATAGTGTAGAGACTGGCGTTGAACATGCGGACGATGTAGCCGCACATGGCGTCATATTGAACTGCATTGCGGCAGTCATCGATGGACATAACAAAGAGCTTGTAGCTAGCCAAGAAACACAATGACGATGCAGACTCTTGGACAGATATTGGCTCAGATTGAGACATGGAGAAGGGCAACAGACCAACAACAGTGGCTGAGGACATAGAAGAGATTGCCCACTTCAATGCGATCATGGCCGCCGATGACATAGACGTGAATGTCGACAAGTGCGAAACGGCCCTAAACCATGGGTATCCATATATTGGAATTGCATTGGCAGTGCGATTCGTCGATCTTGAGGAAGATGGATGGAGTCCATGTGGCCGTCTTGGACGGCATGCGTCGACTATCAGCGAGTTCCTGACAGCGTCCTCACCTTGGCCCTCAGCTGATAGATCGGGGGATTGAGGAGGACGACGTGCGAGGGATTTGATCAAGGAATCCGGGAGTTACAATCAAGTAGGGATTTCTGCAGGGGCTTAGTGAAAAAAGCGATTAAGTTGATCGGGAAGATCTGGTGGAAAAACGATGGATCGCTCGATACAGATCGGATGGTTGGACAGGCCCATTGCACAGATTGCACAGAATTAGCACATTGCACGAAATATTTCCCCCGTTTAGCGTCCGTTGAGGCGTTGACATAGGACAAGCTGCTGTTGTCTTGAAATAACAAGTGGCCTCATGATTGATTAATGACTGGAATTCCCGTTGACGTGAGGGTTCCGCTAGGCCCACTTCTGGTTGGTTGGTTGAAAATGAAAACCCAAAGCCAGCCTATATGCGATGGCACTGAAAAATTTAGTAGTTTGACTCGAATTCTTGCACAGTTCCGAAGCATTGAGGTATTTGAATTTTCAGTCATGTTCTGAAGAGTAACTATAGTGCCACATAGTAGTACGAAATACATGATACTAGAACCTAGGAAGTAACCAAATACATACGGCTGGGTGAGAAATTCTGCTCACAAACTTATCGGATGCACAACCACAAAATTTTTCATACAACAAGTTAACCAATTTATGCAAGGGTTTAGCACGACGAACGATGCAGCACTTGTTTGTATCTCTGCTCCCGCCCATCCTCGGCGTGAAATCGTCGATGCACGTACCCGAAGAAGAACTGTGCAGCCCGCCGGTGAACTCTTGACGAGGAACAGCCTCTTGCAATTCGACACGTTGCAAACACAGTTTTCCCGATCAATGAGGGCGTGCAGAAGGCTCGTGCCACGTTTTTTTCAGCCAAGCCAGTTACTTGGGCAGCAAAACTCTGCCATGGACGGTGGCTTCTGGCACGGTGCCATCTGTGACGACGACGGCCATTGGTTGGTCTGCCATGGTGCCACGGACCATGGCGTCGGCTGCGGCGCGAGGATGGGCGGTGAGGGCGCCACATACAGTGGCGAAGGAGGATGAGGATGAGGAGCATGTCGTATACTATTGTTCATCGCGATGGCGGTCTGCTGCGAAGCACGCCAGCGTCACCTTCCGATTTATGTCGTCGTGCGCTGGCCATGTCGACCCTGGGCCCCAGCAAGCGGCGCACCGCGCGCTTCTCCTGGCACTCGCCGACGAGCTCGAGGGCGCGCTGCAGGCTAACCCAGAGCGCCGGCCATCGCCGGGTCCATGGCCATCGCCGACGCCGTCGACTCGTGCAGACCCTTGAGGACGGCGCTCGCGGTGGCCACGCAGCTGGCGATGTTCTCGCACTCATCATTGTTCGGGCGAACCATCTTCGCTGCCTCTGTGACATAGGACGGGCAGCTATTGTCTTAAAATAGCAACTGACCTCATGATTGATTAATGAGTGTGGGATCTCGTTGACTTGAGGCTCTGCTAGGGCTCACTTCAGGTTGGTTGAAGATGAAAACCCACAGACAGCTCCGAATGAGATAAAACTGAAAAAGTTAGTAGTTTTACTCTTGAAACTTCGGAAAATTCATTCTTGCACGGTTTTGTTTCTGAACCATAGAGTTATCTTTTTTTTTTGAGCAATACCATAGAGTTATGTGGTAATGTTCACTCATCTTCTGAAGAGTAACTAGTGTCATGAGTTGGGCCTGAATCGTTTACTCAATCGGCACCGATACTTGATATTGGAATCAAGAACGGATCAAATACACCCCCATAAACCAAAAAGAAAAAAAGAAAAAAATCGGCACAGTTCATCTGTTTGTTACATACGAACAGGTGACCAGTTCAGCTCACAAACCTTTTTTTTTCTTATGGAAATCAGCTCACAAACTTATGAGATGCACAACCATAATTAAACTCGTAGAAACAAGTTATACAATTTATGCAAGGATTTAGCGACGGACGATGCAACACTTCGTTGTACCTCTGATCTCGCCCATCTTCGGAGTGGAAATCATCGATGAAGCCCGCCGGTTGGTGAGCTTGACGAGGATAACCTCTTGCCATTTGACACACCGCAAACGGTGAGGGCAGACGGCTCGCGCCACGTTGTTTCAGCCAAGCCAGTTGCTTGGACAGCAAAGCTCTGCCATGGACGGCGGCTTCTGGCACGGTGCCACCTGGTGTGATGCCGACCACTGGTTGGTCTGCGAGTGCCATGGCGTCAGCTGGGGTGCGAGGACGGGTGGTGATGGCATCGACCACGAAGGCGCCACGTACGGCGTCGTCCACATCGGCGAAGGAGGAGGAGAAGCATACTGCATGTTGTTCAACGTCACGT
>LAPY01000538.1:57571-69190 GCA_000970635.1 Eragrostis tef | reverse complement strand
TGCTATACGAAGTTATTACGCTCCACCCCAAAACCGTGGCGTCTTTGGTTTGTCTGGTCAGCGGACCGTTCGATCCTAGTACCGAGCCTACCTCGTTGTGTTCCCGCAACCCAATCTTAATTCTCAAACGACCGATCCGTTCCAAGAAAATTACCAAACGACCCGATCCTGCTGGCTTGCCGGACCAACAGATGCCGCACGGGACGATTCCCTCAAACCAAACAGGTCGGTGTCGGCGTGATCATGCATGTTCATGGACCAGACCACGTTTTGTCCGAGGCTCGCAATTTAGAGCACCGAACGCGCCATGACTGGATTGGTGCGAGAACTCCGAGAAACAAATGAGCTTTACAGAATAAGTGTTTTTAAAGCAAGTAGCATAGAAGTCTGACTCTAAGTGTTATCGTGGTTAGACAGACTCAAAATCTTCACGTCTACAATGAGTGAATCATGAATAAAAATACTACCTCGGTTCCCCGTGACGGAGCATTGCTCTTGGCAAGACTAAGGCCACTAGCTACCGGAAGATTTTTAGCGTTGCACATGTTATGCTAACACGCGGACCACCAGAGCACACTGCTGCAACAGGTTGGACGCGGCAGAAGCTTAGGTTCTAGCGTGCTTGGAAGGAATCCGTCTAGCAAGCAGATGGCCGAGCAAAACCATGACGCTGGAGACGGATTGCCTGGGACTCGTGAATAAAATTCGTGGTCGGCCGGCGGATCGTTCGCTGCTAGCTCCGATCATCCATGACATCCAAGCGGAGGATCTCTGTTTGCCGAACTTCAGGGTTGCTAAAATAGATAGGAGTCAAAATGAAGTGACGTATGAACTTGCCTAGCTTGCTATTCGTTCGAGTCGTAGTGTCGTGTCTTTTTGGAATCATCAGGAGGGTGTCGATGTGTTAGTCAAGGAGGAGGGCAAACAGCTATTGCCATGAGCAGACTCTGGAAGGTGGCAGAAGTCATCATATATAGCTGACCACTGCCTCACCCGCACCGGGGCACATTATAGTGGTAGTAGCATATTAGTGCGCTCCGACAAAATCAGGCAATGTTAGAGTAGTACAATCATGGCAAGTACGTATAAAAGCAACCCCTATAGATTGTAAAAGCGCAAAATAGAGATTCATGAAATTTTTTAAAAACAGAATGCAAGTATAGAGAACTATTTCAATATTGCAGTCTAGTAGTAATGGAAGGCATTCTGAACTCAAGGTTAAGAAGACTCACTTTTCAAGCTATTCAAAGTGGTTTTATTCAGAATCTTCTCGCCCTGTTTGCTCGACGCCTCAATTGCTTGGCTTGCCATCTCTGCTCGGCCGGGATCTTGTGGGCTTCATCTGGTTGTACATGCGTCCTCACCGACCATCTCCCTGTCGGCCCACGCTCCTGCAGCATGTGTCCTCGGCGGCAACTATAAATCTGGAGTTGTATTGCTAAAAAGTATAATAAAAAAAACTATCTGGAGTTGAACGCGATCTTGTGCGCCAGTCAACAGTGGCTCCATTCCACAATCGTGCGCGGAGTGACCAAGTTCTTAGACCTGACCCCACATCATTCTATATAGTAATGTTGTAACGTCCCGCCTCCCCGAGGCCGGGCCCGCTTACGCCTGGCAGCTCTCTAGGACATCAAGACTAACCCCACAGACCAACACATGTCTTTTCTACGCATTTTGTCCTCACTCGTGCGCACCCGAGAACGACTTCCCGATCGGTCACCCATCGCTCCAGGCCAAGCACGCTTAACCTCGAAGTTTTTTCAGATGGGCTTCCGGAAAAGAAGTTGCAACTTGTTGACATGAGTATTCTATCAATCCTATTAAGCCTTGGGCTGGGATGTCACAATCGGCTGAGATGCCCAACGATACCGGTTTAGATTCAAGGTACCATCTAATTTGAATGAGCATTATCTCATTATTACCGTGGCTGCATGGACAATCTGATGTCATAGGAATGGAATCATTTCGACAACAAAACTTTAAGCCTGAATAGGTGGCAGCAGTCATTTATACATGAGTTTGCCTTGGTTGCTTTAAAATCCAAAACCAAGCACGAAAGTCCTTCTTGATGAGTGGTAGGGTCTTTTTTTTTGGCCTTCTGCTTTTGTAAACTCTTGTAAATATTATTTTTATAAATAAAAAATCAGTAGGGGGCTCCCCTGCTGTTTGGTCAAAAAACTTTTGTCCATTTTGAGAATTATTTTAATTAGGAAAAAGTCTACTTTACTCCTCTCAAATATGCCCTTGGTCTGGATAACCCTCTAAAGTTTATTTTGGTTTACTTAACCCCAATGATTTACAAAACCAGAGCACTTTTGCACAAAAAAAAACCAGAATTGAGAGTTGATGGTGGTATTACAAATTAAGAATGATACGTGTGCAGCTGACGTCGATTAATGATGCATAGGCCACAAACATTTCCCCTGCCCGGCTTGCAAATCGTTCTGCTACCCTTTGTTTTCCTGGCGGCGCGCGTCAGTTAGTCTCTGCCTCTCTTCTCACGGCATCAACATCAAGTTGATGATCGCAGGGTCCAACAGTTCCGTGGGGAATACTTTGTCGAGGTGTTTTTCCCTTTCCCTAGGATTGTGCTGGCAATTGATTTGTGCATCAAATATTTCGGGGTTGCGGCTTGTCGTGGATTGTTTTGGAATTGTGTTGATCGGCGACTTGTGGTTTGTTTCGAAGCTCAAATCGAATTGATCTCCTATTGTCCATTGAATAGTGTTGGCTGAGTCTTGTGTTATCGGTAATTTCAGGTCTGATTTGGTTGGGTCTTGTACTAGCTGTATTATTTGAAATCGTTCAATTCGAGTTCACTACCGCCTGCTCCATATTGTTGTGGGGACAGGCATGCATCTCGCTGGCTTGTTGCTGCAAACACAGAACGGGCGAGCTTGACGATGTACAGGACAGGCGAGCCCATGTACAGGCATGCGAATCATGCATCTCGCACGCCACAGTTCATCTCGTTTCCCAACGCCTGCCGTAGCACTCCGCAGCTCGCCGCGTCTCACCTCCCACCGTACCACGTCACTCGCCGCAGCTCGTCTCCATCACCACCCGGAGCCACAGCACACCCGACAAACCCTACCGAGATGTGTGTGCGGCATCAGGAGGGGGAGCCGGGCAGGTAGAAGAGGGACGATTTGCAAGCTGGGCAGGGGAAGATCATGTGGCCAACGCATCATTAATCCAAGTCAGCTGCACACGTGTCTTTGTTAATTTGCAAAACCACCATCAACCCTCTCCACGTCAGCAAATCTGGTTTTGTTAGTACTAAAAGGTGTTAAGTGATCTGGTTTTGTAAATTATGGGGGTTAAGTAAACCAAAATAAACTTCAGGGGGTTATCCAGACCAAAGGAATATTTGAGGGGAGTAAAGTGGACTTTTTTCTTTTAATTATTAGTACATGTTATATATATGTTTGTGCATAAATATATGATTATATTAAAGGCCGTAATGGTAAGCTGGTATGAGCTGATACCTGGTATGCCCCATTCCAATGGCCAAAACGGTATGACGACCAGATGAATATTCAAAAGTTAGTCTAAAGCTTCATGTGCAGATCTTTATATGGAAACTATTATCAGAACAACATCATCGAGCATATATAATTTCTCTCATTGTCCTGAATAAAAAAGGAAAAAATCATCATCTTAGCCAAAGTGGGGCAAAAAGTATCAGCTGAGCACAACGAATGCGGGAAGCAAAGAGTTAAACAAAAGGCTCTCTTAGTCGGAGCTCTAAAATAGAAGGCTTTAACTTTATGAACGAACAATAAAAATAACACATAAGTAGACTCGCGGCAGTCAATAAAAGTGGACAGTCCACGTGTTTCTCTCTCACACACACACACCCATGATGTGTGCGTTAACATAACAACAACAACAACGAAAATTTTCCTATAGTGATGACGTGGTTAATGGTGACGAGATGATTCATGAAAATGAGTTGATCAGTGCTGAGATGACCCCTCAAACCACATCAATACGTCGGAGGAAGAAGTCACTAGCTGGGAGCATTTCACTATAGAGGATATGCATGGGGAAACACAAGAACTTGCTACAATTTATATATACAACTACAACAAATTAAAAACAATAATGACCGGCCTACCATATATATATATATCTACTCCATGCCCATCCTAGGTAAACAACATGCAATCCATCCTATACGCTAAGAATGCATTATAATCGATCAATCAATGCAATTGAGCGGCACGTGACCTGCGGTCAACCTCAATTCATTCCCACCAATTTCAATTCTCTACCAACCAAACTCTATCAACCATGCAACCACCTCTATAACTGCAATAAGAACAAAATCTTGTTGGAGGGAAGAGGAGAGATACCTTGGGTGATCTAGGCCCGTCGATATGGGCCGGAATGGCCACCTCCATTGCTGGAATTGAGGGGAGGGGATAGGATGACGCACGACTATGTCATCCTAGGGTCGGTCCTGCCAAAGGGTCTGGCGTGACTTATTCACGCTCATCGGGTCAGCGTGGTCGTCGCACAGTCCGATGTGTAAAATCGATCTGATGTGGCAACCGATCATGCCGTGTTGCTTAACATGACCACTACAACAAAAATAGGTTGTAGCGGCGGTTGAAAAAGGGCTGTAGAGCGGCAGGGATGGTGGCCCGCCGTCGCGTCTCCGTCGCTACAAATAAACCGCAGTGGCAGCAGATGCATCGCAATGCCAGAACAAAAAACACTATAGCAGAAGACCATAACTTCACTCACCACTAGAAATGAATCAAATCAATTAATTAAAAAGCAAATCATACCGCCATCACCAGGATCCATTCATCGCTGTGGAGGAAGAACGCGTTGCCGTGGATACATGCCACACACCGCCTCACCGCCAGAACTCGCCAAAACCTTAGAAGACTTGGATCTGTCATGCCCAAGGTGGATGCCATGTTGTGGAGGAAGAAGGGCAGTGATGTGCCACCGTAGACGCAGCCGCACCACAACTCTGGTGAATCTCGACGAGGGACTAGGGCGGCGAGGTTGGCACCGAGGTTTGGGAGGGCAGTGGGAGAGGGGTGGGGAATGGTAGGAGGGAGGCTGGACGGATCAACGATGTCAAGGTAGAGGAGCTCACATGGAGCCAGCCTACCAGGAGCGACGAGCTTTACCGAGGAGGTGGCGGCGGCTGTTTTGGAGAGGAAAGGATTGTAGATGGGGTGCCTAGGGTTTCCTTTCGTATATATAGGACTGGGCCGCTGTTGGCCGGGTGGATTGGGCCGCTTTTTTGTAGCGGCGTTCTGTTAGATGGGCCGCCACTACAAATGGTTTATATCTATTGAAAGTGGCGGGCAATGCTAAAAATGTCTAAAACACTATAGTGATGGGTGATTTCTTGTCCGCCACTACGATCATTTTTTAAACACCGCTACAAATCGTTTTTCTGGTTGTGGACCGCAGTATCTGTCACACCACTTGTTCTGAGGTGACCAAGTTGTTTAGACTGTGAAAATACAATCTGATACGTGATCTTATTAAAATAGAATATTAAATAATATTAAAAATGATGAAACTCAACACAAACACAAAGAGTCTTATTATTGCGTTGTTGAGAAACAATGTGTGAGTACCTCTAGAGAATCAAGCGCCTTGTATAAAAGCGTTAGCCACTATGTGATGGACTCAAGCAAACAGGGCTCTGTCGACGGTCATATCTGCTATGGTACGTCATCACGGCAATGATGCAATTGTCTGGATATAGTAATTGACCCCGTGATTGATTACGAACTCGATCCGATATGGTGCACCATGGCTCGGGCATTGACATAAAGTTCTCCGGTTGTACCCTAACCTTTTGAAAGTGCGCCAGGTCTGCGTGGTGAATGCTGATAGCTCTGGACACTACCGCTACTTGGCCTTTCTCCTTAAGAACCATAGTTTTCTTTTGGAGATGTGTACCCATCGCATGCAGCCTCGCCACTCGAGTGTGTCCACCATTTTGTTACAATCCAACATCTCATACATTTCTTCCTTCCCTTGAGGTAGTTACCATCCCTACAATTGATTATCAAAACCTCGTGCCGCTGCTCAACATGATTAATTGCCACCTCTTATTTGCTGGAGTAATGCTGGAGTCACGAAATTCCAACGCAATTCCCACGCACTGAATCCTACGTGGCTTCAAAAATGAATTGCCCTCCAGGAATTAAGGAGAGACCCGCCTAATGTATGACCAATTAAATACTGCCACGTTAGTTTGTGCGTATTAACAATCGCGTGAATGATTTCGTGACTCTAGCATTGCTCCAGCTGCTATCTAGCTAGGGCATGGCTCTTCGGCGGCCTGCCTTTTCCTTGGTGATCATAGTATGGCTGCAGCTACGATCCTCCAGCCAGACTCTTGTGTACCTAGCGATTTTGGTTAAGATGTCATCTGTATTCTCAACATAGTCAAGCTCAAATCAACCCGAACGAGCATCTCGGGCCACCCTTAAGTCATCCTAGCCATAATTAATGAAAAATGAAAGTCAGACGCTCTGGCTAAGGCATCGGCGGTGGTAGAGGGGTGAGATGGATCGACTGGTTGGAACTTACCCATCAAGGTACAGAAGCCTAGGAGGCAGGAAGGGTGGAGCATGTGCATGTGATGGAGGAAGGAGTGACTGGTTATGACATGACTGAACACGAAACAGATAGTGCAAGCATGGCCAATATTGTTGGGAGAGGGTGGGGAGCCGGATCAAGATCTCAACAAGGAGGCCATCACTAAGGGCTAGCAATTCTCTAGATTTGGCACGCCATATGGAGCCGTATGGAGCCGTAAGGCCAATCTCTGGTGATTATAATGGGGGATGTGGTGATTCAGGGATTTGGTGAGATGCAATGGGGATTGGATATTTTCCAATGAGAAGAATAGTTATTCCTTATTTTGCTATTGGTAATTTTATTCCTTCGTTATTATTCTTTACTCAAAGCCCAGTGGAATATGTCTCGTGTCACGAGCAAGGAGGTCATTGTATTAAAATGAAATATGGGATAGGATTAACACAATTAATACCCTACCTGCCCGATGATTTAATTTAACACACACAGTGCAACACATACCTCTGTGTCCCCACCACATGGGTCTTCTTCACGTTCTCTGAGAAACCTACACTGTCGCAGGAGGGCTTGGCTTGGGGTGCCTCATCGGTGCTATTATCTGAAAAAACCGGCAGGGCTGTGCTGCAGCCCTGTGCCACACATAGAAGAATTCAAAACTATCTACGTACCATTCCTAAACTTTTCTCGCACATGCAATCAAAAACTGAAATCGAAGAGTTTTACTGTCCAAATAATGGCCATCAGTTTGAAAACTAGTGGTCATTATAGTTTGATCTGACAGTGCAGATCTAATCTCGAAAATCCCTTACTAATGGCCATTATTTTATCAAATTGAGAATAATATTGGAAATCCACTTATGTTGATCACATCGATTTCTTTTTAATTGGAGTCGATAACGTGTACATGGAAACTAAAGAGCTGGCGAGGAAAAAATATAAAAGCAAAAAGTGCTTTAAGAAGGAATTGAAGCTGCAACATTTTGTCCGCAAAGACTGACAACTACCAATAAGCTGAAACCTTCTTTTGTAATTCTGAAACAACCTTTCTTGCTATATGAACGTTTTACACGATCAGTTGGATCTTGCCCAAGAACACACAAATGTTGACGTGTACGGGCACATCATCGAGACGACATCCCGATCCGAGACGAAAGCAGAACACAGGCCACTCATCGTCAAACCTAGCACTTCGTGTAACAATTGCTATTAAAATCGATTCCATTCGTCCACTATAAGAAAAACACCCCTGTAGATACGCTTTATTTATAGATACGTTTATTTTATGTCTATTGGAATATAGAGACGTTTTCATAAAGCGTGTCGGGAGCGTATCCGCAGGGGGCGTGTCATATGCCTAGCACATATAACGCGATTTATAACGACACTATATACATATCTACAAACCTATACATGCTTTTATAGTGTCGCTCAATCACGTGTCTATGAATTTAGTAACGCTTTAAAGTGTTGCTATTTAGAACATTGCAAAAATAATTATTTTGTTTCCTCATGCTCTAAGAAGTATTATTCGTGCAATTCGTAGGAGTTGAACCCATGTAACGCGATTTATAACGACACTATATACATATCTACAAACCTATACATGCTTTTATAGTGTCGCTCAATCACGTGTCTATGAATTTAGTAACGCTTTAAAGTGTTGCTATTTAGAACATTGCAAAAAAAATTATTTTGTTCCCTCATGCTCTAAGAAGTATTATTCGTGCAATTCGTAGGAGTTGAACCCATGACCTCTTCATTTCATACAAACTCTATTTTTTTAAGTCATGCTATCAAAATGAATTAACGTCTCTAGCATTCCAAATAGCGTGTCAAGAAGCGTCTTTAGATGAGATTACATACGTTTAAAACGCGGTTAATATCGTATCACTTTGATGCGTTCTCAATATCGCGTCATAAACGTGTTTACGTGGGATACCAACGGAATAAAAACGCGTCTAGTATCATATAATTTGTCAAGGCGTGTCAAGAAGCATCTTTACAGGGCTACTAGCGTCAAAAACATGTTTATTCGACTATTGACGATCAAAGCGTATCTAATAACGTGTTAAATCGATACGATCTCGATACCGTGGCAAAAAGCGTCTTTAGGTGCCGATGTATTGACGTTTATAAAAGCGTAACTACAAAAACGTCCTTAGAAGGCCTTTTTTTCTTGTAGTGGTCTAAAAAAATCAAATTCATGTCGAACCAGCTAGCCACCGTGTTGGCGGCGCGAGTGCCCGGGGACGGTGTTGAGCAAGGTCGCCGCAGCTAGCCTTGGCGTTGGCGGCGTGAGTGGCCGGCGATATGGTGACCACATTTGGTTTGGGCTATTTTCTAGTTGGGCTATACACAAGATGGTGGGCTGGCCCGATAAAATGGAAGCCAATTAATGAAATGTAAATTTATTAATTATATACAATTACAAATCTGCCCTCAAACTAGTGGCAACTAGTTTTGAGAAACTAATGGCCATTATTTTGGACAGCAAAACTGCTCACATCATATTGTAAGTCACCCCAGAACCACGTTGTCGTCCGTTCTAAGAAGATGACAGGTACAACCATTTTCCCCTTTTGATCACTTACTTTATTTGTTGACGTTGGCAGAGCTAAACTCAAATCTCCTCACATCAACAGAAGGATCTGGACCATTTTTAAAGATGGATGCAAACCACCGTTTAGCGTCCGTTGAGGCGTTGAAATAAAACGAGCTGCTATTGTCTGGAAATAGAACTGACCTCATGATTGGCTAACTAATGAGAGTGGAATCACGTTGACGCGAGGCTCCGCCAGGCCAACTTCTGGTTGGTTGAAGATGAAAACTCAAAGACAGATCCAAATGAGGTAATCTTGAAAACTTACTAGTAATTTTACTATACAAAACTTCCGCATAGAGTTATTTGGTAATGTTCAGTCATCTTCTGAAGAGTATCTAGTGTCACAATTCATCAGTTATTTGGTAATGTTCAGTCATCTTCTGAAGAGTAGTAAGAGTCGGGCCTGAATCTTTACTCAAACGGCACAGATACTTGGTATTGGAACCAAGAAGTGATCAAATACACCACCAGAAAACAAGAAAAAAAGTCGGCACAGTTCATCAGCTTATTTCATATGGCCGGTTGATCAATAATTCAGCTCACAAACTTGTCAGATGCACAACCGTAACCTCGTAGAAACTACTTTACCATTTTACATCCTTCATTCATCGTGGACAACCATACCCGCCGTGAAATCGGTCGATGTCCCCATCGAAGACCTTGGCAGCCGGCCGATCGATGAACTCAATGAGGAGCCGGCGAGCCGCTTCGCTTCTTGCCATCCGACACATTGCAAACACGGTTTTCCGTAATCAAGGAGGGCAGAAGTTTTGCGCCACGTTATCTCTTTGAAGCCAGCTACGTGGGCAGCAAAGCTCTGCCATCATGGAAGGCGGCTTCTGCCATGGTGCCACCTGGGACGACGACCATTGGTTGGTCTGCCATGGCGTCGGCTGCGGCTGCGGCGTGACGATGGGAGGTGAGGGCATCGACCATGAAGGCGCCACGCACGGCGGCATGGGCGTCGTCCATAGCGGCGAAGGAGGAGGAGAAGCATACTGCATGTTGTTCAACATAATGTTGGTCTGGACGACATTGGCGGCGAAGCTCCCCAGTGCCACCTTCCTCATGATGTCGTCGTGCACCCAGCGCAACTCCCCGGCTATGTCCTTGGCCCCCAGTAAGCTGAGCAGCTTGGGCTTCTCCTGGCACTCCGTGACAAGATCGAGGGCGCGCTCAAGGCTCGCCGCCAGATCAACCAGAGCACCGCCCATTGCCGGGTCCACGGCCATCGCCGTCGACTGGTGCAAGCTCGTCATGATGGCGCTCACCCTTGCCACAGACCTGGATATTTCCTCGCACTCCACCTTGTTCTTCTGAACCGTCTTCACCGCCTCCCTGATCGAGTGCACAATATAGATGATCTTCTCCACGCTGTAAAATAGAAGGCCCAGCTCTTCTGCCGCCATAGAAAGGTTGGTGTACTCTGCAGTCTGCACAACAATTCAGAGAAACTCTTTGTGATCTTCTGTCTTCGTTCCTCACAGCAACAAATGAAGAGATAAAGCAATAAGCATACTTACCTTGTTTCGCTTTTGGACGAAGCCCTGTTGCGCGGCCGATACACCCGCTCGCACGGTGTGGTTTCTTTCTTATACCACACCATGGTTGAGGCCACGACGCAACCGAGAGTACTTGACCCAATATCGATTATGATAAAATAACAACGGATCTAGAACCTTTCCAACAAGGCAACAAACGTATTGGCCTCCATCCGTAGACATTGATCAGACCAAGTCCTTTTGCCTTGACAAGTAAGGCACCACGATGGCGACGGATGACGAGGTATGGCCGTGTGGGAACCAGTGGAAAAATTCCAGTTCAATGGACTCGCGTCTTTCTCTGAACAGCTTTGCGGTGCTCCCCCCACATTGATCGGGTGATCGGTTCAACGACGCAACCCCAAGGCAGGCCGGCCATTTATCATTTACCGATGCGGGCCGCACAAGCCCAAGGGGTGGTCGCTATTCGAAACAGCGACCACCCCCAGGGGACGCCAGAACCGCATTCTCCGCGCCATGGCGCGCGTCGTCGGAGCGCCGCCGCATTCCGGCTGCCTCCTGCTTCCCCTTACGTCCTCCCTGATACCTCTTCACTTCCCTTGCTCGCGCGCACGGGCTGAACGGTAGCGGTGCATAGCAAGATCGATCGATGATTGCCTTCTCTTCCTCCCGTCGTGCGCCGTGGAGCCAAGCCCTGCATGGATGCCGGCTTCCATGCGCTACCTACAGCATCACTTGTATATGTATAGTAATTTCTGAAGACTGTACTGATCGATACACACAAGGCAGAGTACAAATAAACGAAAACAAACTACAGGCAGGCATGATAACAAAATGATCCGAGGCGGTGGCGCCGGGGCGCTTGGCCTGGTGCGCCTCGTGGACCACCTGAGTGGAATGACGGTGACGCCGTCTCCCCATTTGGCTGCA
>LAPY01000537.1:180932-198392 GCA_000970635.1 Eragrostis tef | reverse complement strand
GAGGCGGCGGCTTGCGGCGGAGCGGGACGGAGGGGCACTGGTCCATGACCGCGGATCTGCCGAGGAATGGAGCGGAGGCGGAGGGAGGGAGGAGGTCAGGGAGGAAGGTTGGGCAGCGGACGCGACCAACCGGATTCCAATCCGATTAAATGCTGCCGTCCGTCCGTGGCCTGCTCGAGCACCATTTTTTCTTTTCTTTCCTCCCTTTTCTGAATATTATTATCAGTCCCTGGTCTGCTATACTCGTTGTGGCGTGCAATTTGGGTGTACAATGACATTTAGGGTTCATATCTGATAAACCAGCTAAAAAGAGAGAAGAGTCCATGTTCCTTATTTGGATGTACTTTTTGGCATTTATTGAATATATATTCATCTGGAATCGATTTTTTTTTCAGAAAATGAAATGTAGACACGGTTTTATGCATTTTGGGATACAACATTGGACACGGACAACAATAAAATGAGTATTTTCTATAACTTCACGGTGCATTTCCTGAGTGTAACTGTCAAAGAAAACGTAGCAATATACCTTTTTTTTTATGAACACAAACCATCACCATCAATTGTTTCATTAAAGAGTATATTGTTGATTGAGTGGTTGATTACCATGTTGAAGTGTACTCCAACCTGTTGAATAGTATGCGAGCAAACAGGAAAATAAAAGATAGAGAGATGAACTGAAAAATGAAAGGAAAGGAAAACCTATGTCCCCCCTGACGGGTGGTCAAGACCGGAACCTTTTCTCCATTATCTAAAAAAAAAAGAAAACTTATGTGGAAGATGAAGATGGAGCTGAAAAGACAATTGCATACAGGTCATGCAAAAGCATCGGGGTAAGCTTTGGTATTTATGCCCTCAAAAAAGCCTAGGTATTTATCTACATGTCCAAGTGAAAATATTTTAACGTATAGTCGGTGCACAATGCTAATGAAAAAGAGGCAAACAGGTACTCAGCATTCTTTTTTTTAAAAAAAAAAACATCCTTGCTTGCAGTGCTACTGCCTACCGTCTTCACTATAATAACCCACAAAGAAGGCTCCTGTAAGCGCACATATGTTCTCGTGACAGATTCCTCTTCAATGACGGCTGAAAGGTATGAACTTTTAGTAAAAATATAGCAAAAGCTGGAGGCAATTTCAGTAGGAGATTTTCTTTTATACAATAAAACACAAAAATGAAAGCTACAAAGAATAAGAAAAAGTAGCTACCACGCCCATGCTGTGTGCGCTGAGATGAGCCTGTAACAGTTGGGAAGATGGTCATGAACTTTGACTATAGTACCTTGCAGACAACATCATTAGGTGACTGCTAATTCACTTTCGTTATCGATGATGTAGGGACTAGGTACTAGCTGACTAAAGTATTATGGTGACATGAGGCGACATCATATATAGCTCTACAACACACATCAGTGGCCCGTCCATGTGCAGTCTTGCTTCAGTGGCAACTTGCTCACTCTATTGTGTTTATGTGTTATGTATGGATTATTTCGTTAAGAAAACAGTATAGTGATACAAAATTAAAGTACGGCTCTTTCAAGGTTCTCCCTCATATATCATAGCATGTAAGAGTACATATCACAGCCGTTCATTTTGAATTTGACACGATGATTAAGAAAGTTAATAGAGCATGTTGTTCTCACGAGTCATTCGTAAATTCGTTCCTCGCAGCACGGAAAATGATAAGTTCCAACAAAAATTAGGCAGCTCCCTTCGATGTATTCCATCCCATTGTAAAAATAAAATTAGCGTATGATGTTATGCATGGTACATGTCACGACTATTCAATTTACTTTTGCACAGGATAAATAGAGATAAAATAAAATACAATAAAATCTTAGTTGAGAAATACTCTTAATACAAAACTTTTCAAGCACGATCTTGATAAAAGGGTATCGTGAAAATACGTTTATCCACTGGTGAAACTAGTGTCATGACGATCCGAATGGCACCTAGTGAGCATGACCGGTTTTAATTAGAGGGTGCATATGACTTGGAAATAGAATCCTAATCACTGCAATTTTTTGTATTTACTGGCGCCAGTGCACTCATATGCATCGTTGCAGATTTGCCAGCCGTGTGTACGTTGACATGTGTTTCTCCTGCAACGAAATGTACAATTTGCAAGAGGCCAGAATGATATGTTGCTTCCTTAGAGGTAAGGTTGCCTTGTCCTACGTTTTGTTTTCGCATTATCAATGAGTTTATGATCAATATCATTACCGCCGAAGGTCTAACCTGATGTACCACACTGATATATATGATGCATACTCCCTCGCAAAAAAAAGCATACATATATTTAATGAAGGATACTTTCTTAATGTTAAAAAGCCCCGCACTTTAGGGTAAAGCAATTAGATTTTGTAGCGATGTGTCACTTGTAGCTACATTTGATTTGGAAATATAGTACGAGCATAGATGCAACAACTAGAACAATCCACGAATTGAAACATCATATTGTATGACATACCGATAAAATTGATTTGCTAACCTATCAATATGGTTCCATAAATGGAACACGACAATAATAAATTACATCATGCGGCCTTTAATTACTCCACCTGCTTCACTAATTTGCTCCTGACTTGGGAGAGGTTAGCTGTCCACTAACCAGTGTTTGTGCTAATTATATAAATTATTAAATACTTTGAAAACCCATTGCTGAAACGTACTCCACTGATGATATTTTAGGATCTTCCCAAGTTAATTTGACTACTCGAGCCGTCCATCTTATTTTCATCAAGGTTATGAAACCAAATGGTGATATATCCATAGTTTTGTACCGGCCGGTTTGCAAGGTGATGAAGAGAAATCTTGCACAAAATAGAATTAATGATGTGCATGTGTGTATAATAGTCACATCTCCAATCCATGGATCTCCCGGAAACCACCAGTCAAGCATTCTGGTTTTTTTTTCCTACCGCTGAAATGGTCCAAGAGCACATGCATTCCCCCTCTTTCTGTTTTCACAGTCCTTGAAGACAAGACAACGCGAGCTCCGACGAGGACGCGTTCTCCGTATATTCCCTTCTCGACTGGGCAACTAGCAGAAGCAGAACTTTCTTCCTGTTTCTGTCGACATGGCGTTGTTGTCCAAGGGTGTGGGCGGCGTCAAAGCTCAACACCGACACAAATAGGGTGTTTGTTGGTTAGAGTCGCCGGATGGTCACCGGCCGGACCGGTCCGGCCGGATCATCTCATCTGATCCTAAAACCGATCGAGGTCGCCATTTTGTTTGGACTGCCTCGTCGGATCGTCTCGCTCGTCGCCACACGGCCTTTGTCCGACTTGCTGTCCGCAGCGGCATAGACCAGCGGACGGGCTGATCTTCCAAACCAAACCAAACTTGCTGTTGAGGAGGTCGTTGGTCACGGTCTACCATGCATTCCTAACGACAGTTCCAAACTACAAGTCCTAACGCTTTGGGAGTGAGCAGTGCACAGTACGTGATGTCACGAATCTAGTGCTTTTTAGAGTATTTTTTTTTTTGAGAACGTGCGGAACACGTATTTCATTAAGAAGAAGAAGAAGAGTTACAAAACATTACATGTGACCCAAAGGCCATTAAAAAACAACCAAGAAATAGAAGAAAAGAGAAATGACTAGGAGCAAGCCACTAGCACTACGACCTATGGTGGCTACACAGTCTGAAACTCCTCAACGCCTCGACAAGACGAACCATCGCAGCTTTATATATATGCCCAACGTTCATATATCAGTTACTCAGCGCAGTATTCAGCCTGTTCGTCTGGCTGCTTTGCAGCAGCTGTTTTGCAGCAGCTATAATGTTTCAGTTATTTCTTCTGCAGCAGCTATAGTGTTCGCAGTTATTTTTTTGCAGCCGCAGCCGCAGCCTGCCGAACAGCCTGATACCATAACAATATTGGTCTAGATTTGAAAACAAGAAGATAATTTAATAGATATGTGTATCTTATTGTGTTTTTCCTGATATACAGCTTGATATTCAAGCCTTACAACAAATATCCATGATTTAAAAGTCATGGAATGCGATAGCAACACTGAGCTCCCACGTACGCCACCATCGAGTCCCTTGCTGCCAACCCTTCCTCTCCGACTTTTTTTTTTTGCTTTTTTTTTGAGATTTCTAGTATCGACCCTGCCCACCGTCCATGGCGTCGGTGCTAGCGTCGTCTCTGCCGCAACACCTCAATTTGACGTTCCCGACCAAACAAATGAACTAAAAATAAGCTGCTGAGCATTGTCAGAGGGAGTATCTCTTAGTGTCAAGATCATGTAAAAATAGGATAGCGAGAAAATTTCATGTCCTTCCTGATAAGAGTTAGTCAAACAGAATCATTTAGACAAACAGAATCATTTAGACCAAAAAAATGTTACAAATCCGAATGAAGTTTTGTCTAAATTTGGGCCCAACTCCTATGAAAATGTGCGCCGGCCCATTCTTATTTAGGCCCACTTTCACTTTCTGTAATCCGTATTCCGTTAAAACCGAACAAAAAACTTTCTTCGGGAGTTGCTTCTCGCCGCCGCCGCCGTTGCCGCCGCAACCCAGCAATCATGGCCTTGGCCGCCGCCCTCGCCCGCGCCGCCACGCGCTTCCTACGCGGCGGCCTTCAGCCGTTTGCTCCAGCTGCTGCTGCTGTCCCGGACCTCTCGCCCCGCATCACCCGCCAATTCTGCGACGTCCCCGCAGCCAAGGAGCCTTCCCTTTCAAGAGAAGACGAGTCAGGGACGGAGGCCGAGGCGGAGATCCTCGATGATGTCGAGCCCTTCATTGATCGCGTCAAGGATATCCTTCATTCCCGCAGGTAGATGAGATAGTTTTTCTTTCAGACACATTACGATTTATTTGGTTGTGTTATAGAAATTCGTATGCTAAACCTCACAAGTGAGGATAGGCACGTGACTGGAATGCTCTCTATTATAGTCGGCAAGTAACCTATCAAAAAGGTTGAGAGAATAGCAATACTTTTTTTTTTTGGATACTTAGAATAGCAATACTTGAAGTACCACCAAAAGGTTGAGAGAATAGCAAGGGGGTCAACTCTACTGTTGATTAACTGATTCATGGAGTTAACAACAAGATATGTAATGGCCTAACCTCTATACTATAATATCGTTACCAGGTACTATGTCACCAGCATCTCCTTCAAGTACTGTCTTCCAAAAGTGAAGTTTAGATATATGCCTTGGCCCTTATGTCTGCGCTGGAAAATTTTGCTGCTTGCAGAATACCACACTAAAAAAGAAGAAAAGAGAGGGTTTGCCTCACCTTGGCACTGTGCAAAAGCAAGCTAGATTATGAGATGCAGTTACCAATATTACACGATTGAAGTTGCTTAATATAACTTCATATTTTCTTCTGAAAATATTTATTCATTTCCTTGGTTAAACTTAAACCGTGATCGGATTTGAACACTAGAACAAGCAGTTTAGCTTTGTTTGTCGGCTTTTCTTATTATTACTCTTATTATTCTCAACAAGATTTTACTTCCTACTCTTCACATGACCATCAACCATTTTCTCATTACCTTTAGGAAGCTTGGGCAAGTGAAGTGCTTAGGAACTGGCGGAGCCAGTAAAGGGCCAGCCGGGGCCACGGCCCCCCCCTTGGCCTGAGAAATTTTGTGAAGAGCCGGGGCTATTTGCTTTGCTAATGGCGTGTCTCTCTCACTCGTCTATTGTTCAGTTAGCTTCTGGTGTACTTGCTCGTCCTGAATCTCACAGACCGCTGCCATAATCCATGAAAGAGAAGGGCATGCAAATGCACTTGCTGGAGGGCTAGTTCTGTGTGCGTGGACATGTCGAAGACATAGTTCAAGTCGAAAACCACGTTGGCCTCTATATTTGCATTCCGGGCTTTGCTGCCGGCCCCTCCTAATATCTCTTGCTGGCTCCGCCACTGTGCTTAGGCATGCTTCAGAGCTCAAGTGCATGACTGCTTCCTGTGTGTAGAAAATGAGTGGCCTTGGATCTTGCCGAGGGCCTAAAGCGTCCTGGATTTCTATGTTCACAGGAAAACATGTTCCTTTGGACTAGAGGATTTTTATATAAATTTCAAAGGATTCTAATCCTTTGGAACTTTTTCATCTAAAAGTCCTTGGGAACAAAAGAATTGGATACCTGAGATTCTTACAGATTGCCTCTCTATGCCCCAATTGCATAGGAAAAACCAAGCATGGGCTTATACTTTATATTTATCGTAGTCTGATGAACAGTATATTTCACTCTCCAGTCTATCGTTTCATTCCGTGGGCAAATTAAACAAGTCAACTCTACTATTACTATGTTTTGAGTTCCTACTATACAGGATTCAATTGTTTGAGGCATTCCACTCCTGCATTTTTTTCTTTTCCATTTTTTCCAACTTTCTATAATATATACAAGGGCCTTAAAGTTACAATAAAAAATGAATACTATTATAGAAATCGTCTCTATGAACTAAGGTGAAATCAAATCAACTGAAAGTATGCATGCTGTGCGATACAAACATCAACACTGGATAATTTAGATTTCAGACTGTCAGAGCGACTTGCCTAAAGAAGCTTGGTAGTCCGTGAGGCTGTCTGTGACCAGCCGTGGACGTCGATACCCCACATTTGAATGGTGACCAGTGCATGTTGCCAGGTGGGTTCACTATAGCCACTGCATGTGTGCTCAGATTAGCATACATGCTGCCAAGCTAGTTCAGTCCGTCACCTCAGTGCTGAAGTTCCATATGTTGATATGCTCTAAACTTGTAACACATCCAATTTGTGAGGATTTACTTTGTCATTGTGTTATGGCAGATATAGAAATGGTGCAGTCCTGGGCCCAGATGATGAAAAGTTTGTGGTAGAAAAGCTTCTTTCTAATCATCCCCGTGCAGAGGACAAGATTGGTTGTGGAGTTGATGCTATATTGGTAAGTTCGCCTTTAATCTGTTTACAATAACAGACATGATCTCCTCAAACAAGTTTTTTTTTTAAATGTTTGATAGCCTCCAGACCTTTTCACCTTCCTGCCAGTCTCCTTGATTAAATATTTTTAAGGATTGGCTCTTTGCAGCACTTTTAGTTCATAGAGGATCTAAACTGAGTCTGCATAAATTAATTAGGACCTGCAATCTTGATCACCTTGGTTGAACATGAAGCCACAGTGAGCTAAATCCTATTTATTGCATTTGCAAGTAATTCTGGTTGTAAGCATTTCCATGTGCTATGATGCTACAGTAACAGTAACTTTATCTGTACCTTTTATGGGACCTTATATTGGTCCATGCTCGGAAGAATGCATCTGTTATTTATTGAAGTCGTGTAGCACAAAAGCGGTGATGGTTCCTGAGCTAGGTTACTTAGAATCGTGAAGCTAACACAAACATAACTCATGAGCATCCTCACTACCAATAAGCTGCAAACTTTGATTCTGAATATATAATGTGCAATGTAGACTTAACATTCTCGCTTTTATTCCTAATCGTTTTTTGTAATATCCTGTGCATTATTTCTACATCCTGCCCTATAGCGTCAATAAATGATACCATAGGCGCATTCCTAATCATTTTTCTAGTACCCTGTGCATCGGTAGATTTAATGTTCTTCCTTTTATTCCTAGTCGTTTTTCTAGTATGCTGTGCATTATTTCTACCTTCTTCTCTCTAGCGTTAATAAATGATCCCAAAGGTGCATTGCTACAGGCACCTGTCATTTCCTCTTCCCAAGTCATAACCTTTGATAAAGATCACACTATAGTCCATTTGTGATGATTGCGAGCCTATCTAGTGTCATACTCCCTCCATTCCAATACACAACCATTTCTAGCTTTCAAATTTTGTCCCAAAATAAGCACTCCTGGGTCTGTCCCATAGTCACCGGGAATGGGTGGACGGTGCGTTCTGCCACCCCATGATGGCGTCCCCATTCGAGAATCAGGGTCAAACGGGTTCGATGTCCCGGTTCAGGTTCAATGTCGCCCCCGTTTCTCCAGAGTCGCTTCATGGGCAGCGGCTGCGTCCTCATCCGCTTCAGCGAGTGGGAGGGAGGGAGCCACCAGCGACGATGGCAGCAGGAGGGAGGGAGGGCAGCACCACAGCAGGCAGAAGCCGCGTTAGAGGGCAGGCAGCGGTCAGCCGGCAATGCACGCGAGACTTCGATAGCTCAGTGTGCATGAGTGAGTGTGTTTCTGTGTTTGGACGAGGAGAGTGGCGGCGCTTGTGCTAGAAGCCTCAAGGGGACGTGAGGTTAGGGTTGTTTATGTGTTCTGGTGAACAGTGCTGGAACAAGGCAACGGAGCACAGCACAGCCCATATCACATTTCCCTTTCTTTTTCATTTCCTTTATTTCCTAACTACATAATGGATATCGGGCTAATCGATCTGTGCCATTAATCTAGACTAGTTGGGGTCGCATACCACAACCCATAGAATTGTTCCGAAGAGGTTCATACCTCATTTTTTTTAAGTGTCGACCCACATACCTTGAGCCCGTCCCTCGAGCCCGGTCGACCTGGATTCGTGGTGACTATGGTCTGTCCCAAAACTTAACCGTTTCTGAAGCTTGTCCCAAAATATACGATTCCCGGTTCTTGTCTTTTACTCATAAATGAGGGGCATATGGTCTTTTACTTGCAAACTTAGTCTGTCCAAAACATCCAAAAATGCTTACATTTTGGGATGGAGGGTGCATATTTGTAGCTGTAACTTGTAATGCATTTCTTTCTAGTATTGAAAGAGTAATTTTGTTCTTTCTAATGCTATGAATTGGAAATGATGTACATACAATGGCAAACACTGCTAATTGTGGTTCTAGCAATTAACCTGCATTAACTTTGCTTAGATTTATCACAGTGGTCACGATATTGCAAAACATCTAAAACTGGTCTGATCCTCAAAATTATGGAACACACCAGTGCTTTCCAATCAAAACCTCATATTTTAGTCGCTCATATGGTGTTTAGACACCGGATTCAAGCAATTCAAATCTTTTGATTAAGACCATTCCCTCGTATTGGTCCAGTAACAGCCCAGACGGATGCACCATAAAGTCTATGGGAATGTTGTCTCTTATTTTCAACCCTTAATTGTGTTGTTTCTCACTACATGAATCGCATAGTGACCATCGGTGTTTCGAGGGATTGGAAGTGTTCTCCTATCTCTGCATTTTCTCAACTTTTCCATTGCTCCTACCCTTGCTCTTCTTGGCCAAGGTCACTGATCAAACAATGCCCCTGTTATGTGCGGGCGTCTGTACCACAGAAAGCCTAAAGGTGTGGTGGCACCAGGGCAGGCACCAGCTATGAATCAGGCATGATCCGTTGTCTCTGAGGATTAGGTTTGTTAGTTCGGTTTATTAGGATTGGGTCAAAATTGCGTCTTCGTTATTGTCTCTGTCTAAAACAACTTGCTTTTGTGATTGGAGAGTGGAGGGTAAATATCCTTATACTGTAGTAGCATTACATTATACACATTTTTGTTTTACGTACTCTTTTTGATGCATGATTTTTTTTTTGGTGCTGAAACTTACAATTTCAACGCTATATTGCCTTGTATTTGCTTATCCTTCTGTATTGCTACCTTTTATGTGATGACTTTGTAAGGATACATACAACATACTGTATTGTATCTGCATCCGATACTTCTCAAATCTAGTGCAAACTTGTGCAGGGTACTGTATTAAACACAGTATGCGTATGAATGGGATTGTGTTAGTGTTCATTGAATCTAATGCTGCTTAAACTTGGTGTAAAGAATAATAATATTGATAATTTCCATAATGTATGACCTCCATGCAAATTATGCATTGTAGTTCCTCTAAAATATTGCTGTAAACATCATAGACTTATTTCTTGTGTCATTAATTTTTCGATATGTGTGGATATGAGTCATAACATGCAAAGGGGCTCACGGTGCAGTGGCAAAGGCCATTGGCTGGGGAGCTCCCACCCAGGGTTCAATTCCTGGGTGATGCACAATTTGTGGAATTAAAAAAATCCCCTCGTCGTGCCTCCCCTTTGTAGGACACCCTGGCCTGTGGTAACAGTGCAGCCCAACCAGGGATCTGTGGCAGTGATCGGCGGCCTGAGTAACGGTGCGGCCCAACCTGGGGGTTGTGGTAGTGGTCGCCGGCTTAGGTAATGGTGCGGCCCAAATTCGGGGTGGTTGTGGCAGTGGTCGCCGACCCAGGTTACGGCGTGGTTCGATGGTGAGGCCGGGGTTCGGGGGTTTTCTCGGCCGGAGAAGGTTGAGCTTCTTCTAGTAAAGAAATGCTGTGGGGGAGGTCTTACCCCCACCGGTCGAGGTTTTTTTTTTTATGAGTCATAACATTGGCTATGAATTCAACTTTGGACTGCGCGGTTCAAAGAACAATTCCGGCATCTGCATCGGGCTCCAGGGCTAAAGCACAACATTATCCACTGGTTGAACCAACCCTTATAGTTTGCCTTCTCTATTTCTTTATTTTGTTGTTGTGTTTTCCCTTTTCTTTAGCATCTTGGCCTTTTGTACATATCTAATGCTCTTTAATTAATGAAAAACGTCACTGTGAAGAACTTCCCAACAGTTTTCCATATAAAAAGAAAATTGTTGTGAGCAAACTGGGTTCAGAGTGATTTCAATCAAGGTGTATTTCGGGGAGGACAAAGTTTTTGAAGTACAGCCACGGATTAATTCCTTTTTTGGGCAAGGAACACCAAGAATTAATTTGATAAACTATGCTTGGTCAAACTGTTAATGAATCATTTTGATCAATCAAAAGGTTTATTTTCGGTACATCTTTGTCGCATTGCCTGGCATGGCCAATCTATAAGATGGTAACTTGCATTTGTACAATAACAAGTTATTTTGTTTTGGTAATGCTAAGAAAATACAACTCGATGAAAACACCAAAATAGCAAGCAGCCCTACTCTGTGATGTGATGCATATTTTATTCAAAGCTGCTTAAAATATTTGAGGTTTTGTTGGAGCTTCTACAAGCAAAGTAAAAAACCTAGATTGTATCATTGTAAGCCGCCTAACTCTAATCCTGCTCAGGTTAGCCATCCCCTTCCTTAGGTCATGTGCAGTTTTCGTACACCAGTAAGGGCTGCAACATTGATGATTTAAATTTTAAAACCATGCTTTAGTATTTTACGAATCCTCCAAATAATAGAGTTAAGATCCAGGTGCACTTTTCTGTTATGGCCTCTTGTAGTGACACTTAATTAATTCGGGTAGATTTTAATGTTGAAGACTTGTTTAAAAGTCTTACTTAATATAGTATTGAGGGACTGTTAGAAATATTGGGCAATACTAGATGCTGCAATTTCGCAGGTAAAGAACTCAGCCTAATGCAGTTTTCCCTTCAGACAAACTGTTGTGATTTCACTTCTACGTCATGGATATGAATTGAGATCAAGCCTCTTGATACCTTTGAGTTAGGATGGAAAATTGATAGTTTACCCTATGTTAAATTAATTTTGAATTGTCTGCTTAGTACATGTAATGCTTGTGGTTCATACTACTTCCATGATTATCTTATTATTTTGCCCTGAATGCACTTTCAACTAAACTATTATTTCTTGACTTGGAAGGTTGACAGGCACCCTGATCACAAGTCAAGATGCCTCTTTATTGTTCGAACAAATGGTGATTTGGAGGATTTCTCTTACCGCAAGTGTCTCCGGGCATACATTGAAGGGAAATATCCATCTCACGCAGACAGGTTTCTTGCGAAACATGTTTTTCACAGGAGGCCTCAGAAGATTTCTGTGATTCCTTGACTGCGCTTGTTTCCTGTGTTGTAGCAAAATCCTTTGAGGGTATTTTAGACTGCATTGAACTTCCATGACTTCTGATGATCAATCAGTGGCGTAAAATAATACATTTGTAGTATCTGAGAAGGAATTTCAGTATTTCTGTACAGGGAGGTTTCCTAGGTATCATGACGGATCACGCCCATCATGATGTACCATGTTTCACCTGTTCCATTTATCATCGCTGTGCCCATCCTTTGCAGCTTCAGGGGGTGCCTGACAGTTTCGACTCCGATGCTCCGTCAGTTATTCTTGACTGCTTACGTCCTCAGCTGGTTGTATTTAACAAATCTGACCTGCTTCATTCACTGACAGTATATCGCAATAGTAAATCTTTCTTTAGAATTCCATGAATTATTGGAGGCCTGTATTATAGTGTGCCATGAGTCATAGGATGACCATGTTAGTGCTGGTGAAGTGGTGATGATGGCCAGTTTTCGCCTGCTTGATTCTCACGAAGGCAGCTTATCCCCTCTTCTCTAACCCGTCACTAACTCACTCTTCTCTTCACCTGTTTCTGTTACTTGAGGCTGCTGAAAAAGAATGTGTACCGCTTGAATTTTGTTTACAGGTCGAGTAGCTCAGATTGACTACTGGTTCCTGTTCTTCATACGTTGTCGATGGCTGTGGTCGTGGTTTCAGTTCTGCGTGATATCAGCTGGATGCATGCTCTCGTGCACGTCCGGAAGGATGGCCTTCGACCGACCGGCAGGCCAGGTACTTGCTTCTGCAGTAAATTGTGCGGTGGTACACATGCGCCTCAGTGTCACTTTTGTGTTTCGGGAGAGACCGTTTGATTGACCTGCATCTACCCATGGTGAAAATCATCGGCCAACCGTCCGTTACCATTTCGTACACATGTTACATACGCAGTTGGAAAGATGGAAAAACAAACGCCGGCATAAGATTATTGCCGACAAGGAGGCAATTTACCAGAGCGACGTGGCCGAACACGGTCCAGGGAGCAACACCGGAATGTGATTATGTGAGGGCTAAGCTGCTGCTTTTGAGGTGCCCGTCAAAAAAAAAGTCAACTAGCATGCACGGCCTCATTGTCGTGCAATGCAGCCAAGCTCCGTCGTCTTTTTGACCAGTAGAGAAAATCCGTCACTTCATCAGCGTCTTCTGTTACTTGAAGCTTTCAGCCGTCAGTACCAGTCAGTCATCACGACGCTGCAGTAACGTGCGCTGCGGCAGCACAAAGCATGGGGGCCGCATATCTTGGTTTCCCGCCATTGCCTTGGCCGCAGGCATGTTTCCATCGATTACCTAAGCATTGACTTTGTGCTAAAGCTGTTTTAGTTGGTGCAACCATGTTTCCTTTTCGTTGTTCCTCTTGTTTACTTCACTCTTTTACCGTCCCCAAGCTCCCTCTTCAGTTAATTGTTTTTTAGCTCAGCCCGTTCTTTTTAAGTCACTGGGGGTCAGGCCTGGAGAGGATCAAACCATGACATAGATACATCCATATTCATGAACACAACATTATGAACGTGGACACCGTAGCAAACATCGTCGACCCCGATGAAATCAAAGTGAAGCTCATATGTATAAGGTACAGCTAAAGCTTGTATCAGGACGACATTTCTAAACGGATGTGGGGACATTGCTCCGAACGAAGCTACGCATTGTGAATAACCATTAGCTAGATATCAATCATATGCATGGTGTTTAGCTCCACGTGCTCATCTAGTAATGAAATGCTTACCTGCGGCAGCTTTAATCCTAATTCCCGCTACTTTCCGCTCCTAATTCTCTCTACTTTCTGTGAGGAGAGACAACAAAATGATAGGTTCCACCTGCCTGGATCGTGGCTAGATTATGTGGAGCCTCCCCGGCCCAAAACAGCATTAAGGCATGGGCCGTAATCCACGGTACGACCGTACCAATTACAGTACATACTAATACTCCACTACAGGGGGCTGAGTAATGAACATTGTAACTAATATAATACTATAGTCTAAGAAAACTAATATAATGTAAAACTATATGTTAGGATAACATAGATGTGTTAATATTGGTTAATTATCACCTTTCTTTCTTCGGATGGACAAAAGCCATTTTGAAGAACAGGGCACGGTATTGGAAATTACTGTTGGGTGTTGAATCGCTTGCTCCCTACCTTGATTGGTCCACGTGAAAAAAACAGGGCGAGCGTGGCTGCAAATGCAGGCAACAGCCAGAGCACGCTGCTGCTGATAGTTCAAGCGCCAAAGGACAGGCTACCGTGCTCACAGTTCTCCAGGTGAGTCTTGTTCACCAGGTCCATGAATGAACTCTGCTTTTCTTCTTGTTGCTTCGTCAAATGAATCCATTCTTTTTCTTCACTTAACGTTATGTGTAACCTTTTAATTAGATCTTTACCTATTATTCATTAATGAATTGAAAAATGTCTGTCAATTGTTTGTTCTTAGCCATCTATTTACGGGCCTATATGCACTTTCAAGTGCTGCTTGTGGCTCTGCGTTTGGAGGGGTCACTAGAAAGGTTCATCGGCTAGCAATGGCGGTAACAAATGGCAGGATGATAAGGTTATGAAGGGGCCTCACTGATGGTGGTGGCCAGTGTCGCGGCTAGCTAGTGATACCAATGGTGAAAAGCAATTAATGATATCGTTTGCTATCAAGGAGACTGGGGAGAATGTGGTCAAAAAACAAGAGTCAACTATTATATCCTATTGGCGGCCTCACTTCGACGAGTGGAAGGAGCGGCCTCGCTATGATATCTTCTCCAGGGACCAGGGCTGAATTAGTGATGAAGGTTGGATAAGGTCGAGCTATGAGATGGAATGGTGGAAAAGAAACCCTAATCGATTTATGTATGCCAGGCAAGTCAGACCGCTAGTGCAAGCATGTGGGCATGGGTAAGAAAATATAAACACTACATGAACCAAGTAAAATTATGTGTCTCCTATATAGCCACTCCACTAGGACGCTGGCGATCAATTTGGTCACAACATCCAACTCATCTGTTGCAAGACTCTTCAATTGCAGTCAAACGATAAGATGGTGATGACCTCAATGATCAGTTGGAGGGTGTCTTCGCATTATGATGATAGTGCAATGCAAGATGCTTTCGATATGTGTCCGTATCCACACTCTCACTCTCCTATGCCACTACCAATGAGACAAGTAGTTGGTATACTTTCAACATTTCTTGGTTTTTGACATTGATATGGTCTACACCGCCTCATGCACATCATCCCTCTCCATAACAACTCACTCATCATGTAGAGGAACAAAGTGTCACTATAATAGATTGTATACAATGCCCACAATCTATTGCGCTCATGTCAAGAAAAGGAATGCAGGAGGGAAATTTTTTACTTTGGATCGATTCTGACAAATACATTGTGGGCATCTTTCATGGAGTCGTCGGTGTAGGTTTCAGAGCTGTGTCG
The DNA here is from genome assembly GCA_000970635.1 of Eragrostis tef. Taxonomy (NCBI): domain Eukaryota; kingdom Viridiplantae; phylum Streptophyta; class Magnoliopsida; order Poales; family Poaceae; genus Eragrostis; species Eragrostis tef. The sequence goes on along the minus strand of LAPY01000537.1, from coordinate 183,250 downwards.
TCAGAGCTTCGGTCTCGTGGGCTTGTGTGGCATGGTTTGAGGCGGTGGGAGCTCCAGTGCTCACTCGAGAAGCAAGGTTCATGTATCCTAGGGCACATGCCCTATGGTACAAAACAATTTCCTCTTGTTAATTATATATACTTATTTGAATATCGCTTAAAATCAGTGTCCCGACTCTAACTTTACCATGTGTCGGTGATAATAACGGTAGCTAAGGCTGCTGCCGCCACCTAGCCACGGTTCCCACGATAAGGGAGCTGTCGCCTAGGGTTGTGACGAGGACATTGAGAAAACAGGGTCTGGCTCGGGAGGGGCACGATGGGGTTTGGAGCATTAGGCCAAGTTGCAGCCACCACGACAACTTTCGTGCGTGAGGCCATGGCAACTCGTTTAAAGACGGAGATGGACACAGCTACACAGGTAGGTCATTCGTGGCTGGTGGAAGATTGTTGCGCGTCGGGAAAGAAAAGGCAGACCAGAGCCGCAAAAGACGAAGACATGTTGTGATGAGAAGAAGAGAAGGGGCGGCTGCAGGGCTGTGGAGACCACACCAGGGTCGGATTGGACTGCGGTGTGATTTTGGCGCCCCTCAGTTAAGCGTCCTCCCATCAGTGTGATCAAGGATCGCAACGCCCCGAGCTTCACGCGTAGCTTGATGGCAGGTCAAATCCGTGATGGACACTCCATTTTTGTAGATAAACTTTGGGCAAGGAGGCGACAAGTGGGGCAACAGAGGGAGGTGAGGCAACATATGGAGGTGGCATGGGTCGTTGGTGACGGTGTGTGTATGGTTTCGCCATGGTCGGAAGTGGGTGTCAGGAGCAGGATAAAGATGCATGGGAAGATTTTCTCACTCTAGAAAATGTAGGCGACATAGCTATTGGGAGGAGGTGGTCTTCTGCTTTTTTTAGGGTGATGGGATGCTCCATTTTTCTTTTTTTAAGACTTGTTGGGAGACTGTTTTTTGTTTTGGTTTTGATGTGGGGATTGTGAGTTTATTAGAGATGTTGTAAGGTTTGCTAGCTAGAAGCTGTTGTGAGTATAGATATGATAACAAGGTTACCAAAGAAAATTCGTGTTAGTGGTCGCTAGGATGTGTCATTAGTAAGTGGCGATAGGGATGAAGGGTCATGCCTAGTCATGTTGGTGGCGGCATCGCGTGTCCAAGAGGGGGAGGTTGTGGTCAAAGTAGAACATGATTGAGTTGACTATGATATTTTGACAAAGAGGACTAAGTACTTCTCGAATTCGAATTGAATCCACATAAAAGAGGGAGTACAAGTCTTTATACATGTTCACGGGCTGTTTGGATTGTATCCACAAGCTGCCACGCCATAAGTTTGACTTACCATGTTTTTTCTAGCTGGTGCTTGGTTCGTTGCCAGACATGCGGCACATCGTAATCGCTCAACAGTACCGTGGTTCATTTTAGACGCTCGCCGAAGGTGCGGCGGCCATTTTCAGCGTCAGACTTGCGGCGCTGCCGCACTTCTGGTGTGGCTAACATTGGTCATGAGAGAAACATACCCTCAATCTCGTAAGAATATTTAAATCTTCTGAACAGTTAAAAACTGAATGTTTTGCAAAATGTAGGGCAGGTAACCGGGATTAAACCCAAATCACGTTTGTGCTGCGTCTCTGCATTTGACAATTTTCTTTTTTTTGGTTTCTTGTGACCGCTGTTTGTTGGATTTCCTCAAGAGGAGAGAAGTGTTGGTCCAAGCTTTCGGAAGTGGGGAGCAAGGTAGCTGTTGCAGTACCAAGGGCTGGCTGTGAAAAGACCGCGGTTGGAGAGGAGAGGAGCCGCGCGTCGCTGCTCCTGCCTGGGGAACCCAAAAAGATGTTGGAGGGAAACCCAAAAAACTCAAAGGCAATAAAGGAGGCTAGCCGCCGCAGTGCTGTGTCGTCTCCCTCTGCAGCGAGCGATAAAACCTCCGTTTCCCTCCTATCCCCTTCGGATGCTCGTCTGTCTCCGCCTCGTCACTCCCCACGCCATCCCAAAGACCAAGAAAAAGGACGACTTGTTCTTCTTCCTCTAGCTCTTGCAAGCTCGCTGAATCGCCATGGAGGAGGAGATGCTGCCGCTCTCCTCTTCCGCCGTCGCCGCCGCCTGACCTCCCTTCCGCCGTCGCTCCCACTTCACTTGTGGTGTTGCCGCTTCTGCTTCTGCCAAGAACAGAATTTTCTGGGGAGGAGCCCATGGCTTTCGCGGCGCTGTTCGACCCCCTGTACTGCCCCGAGGAGCACCTCGACCTTTACCAGGAAGAACTTTCTGGGGAGGAGTACTGGCCGCCGGAGCAGCTTGTGCCCCCGGCTGC
>LAPY01000537.1:79652-90521 GCA_000970635.1 Eragrostis tef | reverse complement strand
TCTCTTCACATGATTAGGTTGATTTATTCTCTCTTATCTTGCATATTGCTCATGGTTACATTGCTACTGCCATATTACTTTCATTACCAGTGTGTCAGATGTTAGTTTCTTTTGGAACAGCAGCTGAGGAGGGGACACCAAAATGCAAGAAGAAGAAAAAGAAGGCGAAGGAAGCGGCGAATGCTGAGGAGAGTGGAACGGTTGAGCAGGAAACTGCCTCTGTTGAGGCGGCGGCTGTGTCGGGTATGTCCTCGTATGCTCCCGCCCTTGCCAGATGTCAGAACAATTTCTTTCCTGAAGGATAGAGCCAGGGCTGTATCATCTGGTGACGTTAGGCCGGTTGCCCTGTTTGTTGTCACATGGTTTGATAGAGCACTCGCTTCTCCTGTTTGTTGTCACATGTTGTTGCACTGTAATTGCATTGCCCATCTGCCACGTCAATCAAATCAATTTAATAGCGCGTGCTTGTTCATTACGGCGGAGATAGTGTGTTAATCAGGCTTTGTTTTTCAACTTTAGCATTGGAGGGGACACAAAAATCAAAGAAAAAGAAGAAGGAGAAGGCAAACGAGCGGGAGATTGTGGAACCGGAAGCCACCACCGCTGCTTTTTCTGGTATGTGTGTACATCTTCAGCCTTGCCATCTGTGGCAGCAATTCTTGCACTAGGGCTTAGAGCTAGTGTTATTTGTTTCAAATGGTGGTGGGTGCTTTGCTTTCGTCTCTTCACATGATTAGGTTGATTTATTCTCTCATATCTTGCATATTGCTCATGATTACATTCCTACTGCCATATTAAATTCTTTCATTACCAGTGTGTCAGACATTAGTTTCTTTTGGAACAGCAGCTGAGGAGGGGACACCAAAATGCAAGAAGAAGAAAAAGAAGGCGAAGGAAGCGGCGAATGCCGAGGAGAGTGGAGCGGTGGAGCAGGAAGCTGCCTCTGTTTTGGCGGTGGCTGTTTCAGGTATTTCCTCATATGCTTCTGCCCTTGCCATATGTCAGAACAAGTCCTTTCCTGAAGGTTAGAGCCAGGGTTGTAACATCTGGTGACGTTAGGCCTGTTGTTCCTGTTTGTTGTCACATGGTCAGATAGAGCATTCGCTTCTGTAGCATGTTGTTGCATTGTAACTGCATTGCCATCTGCCACGTCAGTCAAATTAATTTAATAACGTGTGCTTGTTCATTACGGTGGAGATAGTGTGTTAATCAGACTTTGTTTTACTTCTATAGCATTGGAGGGGACACAAAAATCAAAGAAGAAGAAGGAGAAGGCAAAGGAACAGGAGACGGTGGAACAGGAAGCCACCACCGCTGCTGTTTCTGGTATGTGTGTGCATCCTCAGCCTTACCATCTGTCGCGACAATGCCTGACTAGGGCTTAGAGCTAGTGTTGTTTGTTTCAAATGGTGGTGGGTTCTTTGTTTTGGTCTCTCCACATGATGAGGTTGATTTATTGTCTCTCATTTGGCATATTGCACTTGGTTTCATTGCTACTGCCATGTTAAGTTTTTCATTACCAGTGTGTCAGATGTTAGTTTCTTTTGGAACAGCAGCTGATGAGGGGGCTCCCAAATGCAAAAAGAAGAAGGCGGGGAAGGATGTGGTGAACGCCGAGGAGAATGGAACGGTAGAGCATGAAGCTGCCTCTATTGCGGCAGATGCTGTTTTAGGTATGTCCTCCTACCCTCCCATCCTAGCCATATGTCAGAACAAGTCTTTTGCTGAAGGTTAGAGCCAGTCTTGTAACATCAAGTGACGTTAGTCTTGTTCCAGTTCGTGGTCACATGGTTAGATAGAGCATTCGCTGTAATTTCATTGCTCATCTGCACGTCAATCAAATCAATTTAATAGTGTGTGTGTTCATTATGGCGGAGATAGTGTGTTAATCAGATTTTGTTTTACGACTTTAGCATTGGAGGGGACACCAAAATCAAAGAAGAAGAAGAAGGAGAAGGCAAAGGAGTGGGAGATGGTGGAACAGGAAGCTACTACCACTGCTGTGTCTGGTATGTGTTTACATCCTCAGCCTTGCCATCTGCCGCAACAATACTTGTCCTAGGGCTTAGAGCTAGTGTTATTTGTTTCAAATGGTGGTGGATGCTTTGATTTGTGCTCCCTTGACATGATTAGGTTGATTTACGCCTCATATCTTGCATACTGCACATGGGTGCTTTGCTACTGCCATGATAAATGTTTTTTTTTATTACAAGTTGTCAGATGTTAGTTTCTTTTTGACCAGCAGCGGAGGAGGGGACACCAAAATGCAAGAAGAAGAAGGGGGAGAAGGCAAGGGGGATTGTGGAGCAGGGACCCACTACTGCTGCTGTTTCAGGTACGCGTGTACACCCTTAGCCTTGTCATGTTCTGTGGAATGCTGCTCTAGGGTTTAGAGCTAGTGTCTTTTATCCGATGGTGATGGGTGCTTTGCTCTGTTTATCTCCACATGATTAGATAGATTAACAGTCTCTTCTCTTGCTTATTGCATGGTTGCTGCACTGCTGCCATGCTAGTGTTTTCCATTACTTGTGTAACAGATGTTAGTTTCTGTAGAGTAGGAATTCATATTACATTGCTTTATCCTGTTTTAGCACTGGAGGGGACACCAAATTGCAAGAAAAATGAGGAGAAAGCGGAGGAGAGGGGTATGACAGAGCAGGATGCCACTGCCGCTACAGTTTCAGGTATGTGCGTACACCCTTTGCATCGTTATGTTTTGCAGAATGCTGCTCTGGGTCTTTTAGAGCCAGTTTATTATTATTATTATTATTATTATTATTATTATTGACAGATGATGACGTGTGCCCTGCTGTTGTTTATCTTTGCATTATTAAATATATGAACACTCTCTTCTCTTGCATATTGCGCAATTATTTTCCTTTGGTTTATCTTCACATGGGGATTGCTCTTTTTCTTCACTTGCTTATTGCATGTAGATTTCATTGCGCATGTCGGATGCTAATTTTGGAAGGGAGAAGTGTTCTGATTAGATTTGTTTTTCCTGTTTTAGCATTGGAAGGGGCACTAAAATGTAAGAAGAAGAAGAAGAAGAAGGAGAAGATAAAGGAGACTGGATCGGATGAGCTAGAACTTTCTGCTTCTATTTCAGGTTTGTGTGTGCGTGTACCCTCGGCCTTGTCATGTGTCACAGCAATGCTTGCACTAGAGCTTAGACCTTTTTTTTTTTGAGTATCAAATGATGACGAGTGCTTTGGTTTGATTCATCTTCACATGATGGATAGATTTCTCTTCACTTGAATACTGCACGAGTGCACATTATTACATTGTACTGTTCTCCCATGGTAATCATTCTACTTTTGCCACTAGCATGTTGGATGTTAGATTATAGAGAGCGTTCTTATTAGATATGGCAGACGAACCATCAACTCCAATTTTAATTTTGTAGAGATGAATAATGCTTTAATTAGTTTCGTAATCATGTTCACATGCTGTGCGTATCAGTTCTATTACCAGTCTCTGTGCCACTGTGTTTAATTTTATATACAAGGAGTATTCTGATTCGGTTTAGTTGCCAATTATAGCATCGGAGAGGACACCAAAACTCAAAAAGAAGTTGAAAAAGAAGAATAAGATGCAAGAGCAAGAGGAATCTCCTCAGTCATTGTCAAGTCCTGTGGTTGATAAAATTTTGGCCAGCAAACCTGGAAATGGCTGTAAAAATGGGGAAGCGCCTTCCGTGGATGCTGATGTTAGTATGGATCCCATAAATGGGGAGGATCCAAATTGTTCTGAAGTGAAGGATACTAATGAAGAGGTGAAGTATAAAGCCGGAGAGGAAAATAAGGACTGCTCTGAGAACTGCAGCTCGTTGCTGGAAATCTCTGAAGATAGAAAGAGACCTAGGAGAAAACGAAAGCAGGATGGATCCAACAGAGGTCCAGGCATCTCTTCTCAGGATGGAGACAGGGTTGTTAAGCGTTGCATGGATTCTTCAACGGAGCATGATCTTAGCTGCGTATGTGCTTCATGTTTAGCCGGGGCACACAAAGAGAAGGTGACAAACATCTACTCACCAAGGGGATCCCTGATAAGGTTTCAGAGGAAAAAACTTCTCATCCTGGATCTCAATGGTCTGCTTGCGGATATCAATATGGATTACCGAAATGCGCACAGGGCGCATGCGAAGGTTAAAGCCAAATTAGGTAAACTTGCTTATCTTTGTATTTCATATTGCTGTTTATTTGTAGGATTTAAAATATTAACAGATGCTAATTTGCAAAGATTTTACTAACAGTCTTCAAAAGACCGCACTGTGATGACTTTTTGAGATTCTGCTTCCAGAATTTTGAGGTTGGAATATGGTCGTCAAGGAACAAGTAATTGTGCCTCCTATTTTCTTTTATTTAGTTGCCAATTATAGCATCGGAGAGGACACCAAAACTCAAAAAGAAGTTGAAAAAGAAGAATAAGATGCAAGAGCAAGAGGAATCTCCTCAGTCATTGTCAAGTCCTGTGGTTGATAAAATTTTGGCCAGCAAACCTGGAAATGGCTGTAAAAATGGGGAAGCGCCTTCCGTGGATGCTGATGTTAGTATGGATCCCATAAATGGGGAGGATCCAAATTGTTCTGAAGTGAAGGATACTAATGAAGAGGTGAAGTATAAAGCCGGAGAGGAAAATAAGGACTGCTCTGAGAACTGCAGCTCGTTGCTGGAAATCTCTGAAGATAGAAAGAGACCTAGGAGAAAACGAAAGCAGGATGGATCCAACAGAGGTCCAGGCATCTCTTCTCAGGATGGAGACAGGGTTGTTAAGCGTTGCATGGATTCTTCAACGGAGCATGATCTTAGCTGCGTATGTGCTTCATGTTTAGCCGGGGCACACAAAGAGAAGGTGACAAACATCTACTCACCAAGGGGATCCCTGATAAGGTTTCAGAGGAAAAAACTTCTCATCCTGGATCTCAATGGTCTGCTTGCGGATATCAATATGGATTACCGAAATGCGCACAGGGCGCATGCGAAGGTTAAAGCCAAATTAGGTAAACTTGCTTATCTTTGTATTTCATATTGCTGTTTATTTGTAGGATTTAAAATATTAACAGATGCTAATTTGCAAAGATTTTACTAACAGTCTTCAAAAGACCGCACTGTGATGACTTTTTGAGATTCTGCTTCCAGAATTTTGAGGTTGGAATATGGTCGTCAAGGAACAAGTAATTGTGCCTCCTATTTTCTTTTATTTTTATTTTATTTGCTTCTCAATGTATTAAATTTTTATTTCTCCAGGGACAATGTCAATTCAGTTGTTAATATCCTTATGAGGGATCTGAAACAGTATCTATTGTTCTGTTGGGTAAGAAATCGAAAAACTTGACATTCTACTTCTGCTCAGACTTACCTTTTCCCTCACTGTTTCCACTGGGGTTCGTCCATGGCTGGCTACTCCCATGCTGGTTTGCTGCCTTGGGAGCACTTCAGCCAACTTTGCCAGTGTAGACTTTATACCCACTAATGACAGACTAAATACACTCTAATGACTTCAAATTCCAGTTTTAAAGTACAGTAACCTAGATGACAGCACAACATGCTGAGTGCCGTAAAAATCAGTTCATGGCTTCTGTTTTCTCGCTGTCGTCTGCATTTTCTATATTGCGTTTCATGTATTAATTTTTTGTAACTCCTATTGTTCAGGACATGTCCCATTGCACCGTTACTGGACGTAACACAGTTCAAAATAAGCACAAACCATTAGTTCTTAAAGAACTAAAGAAATTGTGGAATAAGGAGTATCCTAATCTTCCATGGGAACAGGGAGAGTTTTCACCTTCAAATACATTACTCGTGGATGATTCTCCGTACAAGGCACTGTGCAATCCGGTATTGAGTTCACCGTTCATACATAAGTGATTTCTGTTAATCTTAAGGTGCCATTTCTGTAACTCTTCACTTTTGTTTTGGTTATTTATGTGCAGCCACACACTGCAATTTTCCCGCAGCCCTACAGCTATTATAAGGAGAGGAGCGATTATTCGTTGGGTATAGTTCGGCACATCGCAATATTGTTCATTATTTTTGCTGTATATATTCTAATGTTCTCATATACAGGACCTGGTGGAGATCTGCGTGTGTATCTAGAGAGACTTGCTGTTGCAGATGATGTTCAAGTTTTTGTTCGGGAGAACCCATTTGGTCAGCCCTACATTATGGAGAGTGATCCGCACTGGAATTTCTACGCTCAAATAGTGGATAAAGTGGAGAAATCTTTAGCTTGAAGTGATTGGCATGATGGTTCCATCTGCTTAAAGTTTTGTGTTGCTCGGCAGGAATTTTGCATTGGGCCAGTGCAACCACGTTTAGTCTAGCAATTATTCATAGGCAAGGGGGCTTGTTGATTCCAACAATTTTGTTAGCTCTCTACGGATAAAGCCCCAGCTTATGGTGAACAAAGGAGGCGACATGGATTGTTCACCATTCGAAGTATACCTGAGTGACAAATCATTCATTCCCCTGTATCAAGGATTACAGGGTTGTAACTGTTAGTTAGAATTGAAAATTTTGACGATTATGCTGTAAGGATGTTACCATTTTTTTTGTGCAATTTCTTTTTGTGAGTCTTGTAAGTTTCTTGTCAATGACAGTTGATATTGTAACTGTAAAAGATTACTGTATTGTCCAATCTTGAGAGTAATGGGCAATAATAGAGTTGATAATATCAGGATACACCTCTGTTCAGCAGTGAATTTAAATTCTGTGAGATAGTGAGATGTATGTATGAAAGGTTGTGGACTCATGCTACATTTGAACTTTCCTTAGAGAAAGGTAATAAGTTTTCCATTATTGCCGGCATACTATATGGACTAGCAAGCTTAGTTATCACACCAAGATGTCTCTCTGTTCATGCTGTGGAAATCATTCCCAGTACATATTAACACTTGCTCATGACAAACTTGTTTGCAACTCATTTTGACGAGTAGTTACTATATCTGACATTCAGCTTTTCTAGGCACTGAATATTGTATGAAGTGCCTGATGAGTCTGTTCAATGTTTAGTGCTGTGTTTTTTTTTTTTTTTTTTTTTTTGCGAGGGAATGTTTAGTGCTGGTTGCAGAGTCACGAGACCCTTGTGGAAGTGCAGTCTGGTCAAGGAGCCAAACATCTTGCAGTATAAGTTGCCACCTGGTCCATCTGAAATGTTCACTTGGCAGGCTATTCTGAATGTAAGTAGCTTGGCTTTCATCTGTATTTTTTTTTTGAAGATCCGTAACTGCTCGTATTCATCTGTATTTCTGCATATTTTGTTGACAGTGAAGTTCCCTTAGGATGATTATTAGCCTTTGAAACCAAGAGCAAATTACTAGTAGAAAACTTTAGCTAATAGACTCGTAACCTGAGTTTTTTTTTGTAAAAAAAAAGCTCCATTTGTTCTGTCCTCTAAAAGTCGTAGGAACAAGCAAGTTGATGGTTCCTGTTTGGTAGAATATTTCTGATATAAGGGTACAGTTGCTTTGATCAAACAAATGCTTAATTTACCAGTAGATATGCTGGCATTAAGGGATTTTTATATGAGTTAGAAAACTTTCAATACGCAACCATGCCTGGCAAACCACGTCCCTTAAATGTTCGCTGGTCAGCTGTGAAACAATTTGCTGACTTTGCTTACAGTTACATTCACAGTTTCACACTATACATAGCAATGCTGTTCATGAATCGGAACGAGGCTTCTGGTCTAAGCAGGATCTTGCTGAAGAGAGAACTAATAAATTAGATGCCTCCATAGTTCCTGCTAGTTGCCAGAGAATTTCTCTGTTCGCCTGGCTGCTTTGCAGCAGCTGTTTTGCAGTAGCTACAGTGTTTCAGTTATTTCTTCTGCAACCGCTACAGTGTTTCAATTATTTCTTCTGCAGCCGCTACAGTGTTTTTGCAGCAGCTACAGTGTTCGCAGTTATTTTTCCTGAATAATAGGACCCTTAGGCATCAATTGATGTGCATGGTTATCCTTCGTGAACCTCTTGAAAACATCAAGCATGGACCGCCATCATGAAGGTGTGATGCAAACTTGTCTTGGTAGGTACATGACATATACATCACTTTCAGAGATGAGGCCTGTGAGATTGTGGCTTCTTTCTTCCGTGCTCAGGAGGTTGATATACAGACATCGTCGTCTCATGCTGCATGTGACAACCATCCTTTTCTGCTTCCACTTTGGCGAGCCAGGCGATCCACATTTTGCCTTTTCTGTTATCTAGGTTCCATTGAGCACACAGTCGGCAACTCTTCTTTTCTGCATCTCAGCTGAAAGAATAGTTTGTTTAGCAGAAGTACGTAGTACAATGGGATTTTCTGTCTTCTTTTTCGAGAATCTAATATTTTATATCTGAGCCTCCTATATCAACGATCCAACTTCGAAGCAAAGGGGGAAAACATACCGTTGCATACGGCCAAATGCATGGTTTGCTACATCGAGAAGTGAAGCTGTCCACAATGAAAATGCCAACTAATTAAACAACTTATCTTGATACCTCGAAGAACTAAAAAAATCTCAGGATGTTTAGAGTAAATCAGTCTTCCAAGAGTTCTAACGGTATTGCTCCAGTCTCAACGCATCTCATATTAGTGTTTAGATATGATAATATAGCCGGGCTACAGTTTTGTGATGGCTCCCATGTGCGTGCATATATATTAAAACTGCTACAAATATCTGTTTTTGACTGGTATCACACTGCAAGAACTCAAAGAATTGCTTGCTTTGGTTTGGTTGTTTGCTAGTTTGTTCAGGGAATCAATCAATAACAACTATGGATCAAGAGGAGACCTGTCCTACCATGCTGCAGAACACTGATCTGGTCTTCATAGGGGTCACATGGGTGCTGGTGGAAGCTTCTGATGCAGGAAAGGAAAACTATGCAGGTAGCATCATGTGCCAGCCAGCCAGCCAAGCTGGTGGAGATGGGTCTTTTGTTTCTTTGAACAAGAATTGTGCAATTTCAAGAGGGATTATTGGTGGTGGGGGCAGATGGTGTGCACACCTAGCTCCTGTGCAGTTCCTGTCCTGCCTTGATACTTTTGCTTGCCATAGCAATTGCATTGCCACCACCAACTTCTCTTCTCCCATGTGGTTGGGCTTACTCATTGCATGCCTCTTATCTCATCAGTTGTACAACTTCAAATATTTGTATTAATAATAAGCTATTAATCCTATCTCTATGCATCCTGCATTTTTTTTTCTTTTTGAGAATAATTTCCAAGACTTCCAAGATTGAGAATAATTTCCAAGATTTCACCTGTGCCTGAGCAAAGTGAAAGGCAGTGAGCATCTGGATCTGACCCTGAATTGAATAATCTCCAGAGACTGCTATCAAATGAATGCCACATCATGATTCCTTGCAAGAGAAAGCTAGAAAAGGTGCTGGAAAGGTAAAGATGGAGACAAAGATCAGATCTTGCCCACTACCTAGGGCATTTCTTGGTCATAAATATTTTACTCCATGCTTAGCTGACCTTTGCTAGCAGTGACGTGTCTGCTCTGGGTCACCATGTGTTTGGTGCAAGGAGATGACACACATTATCAAAGCTGTGTTCCCATGTGCTGTTTGGAAAACTACAGAGCATCATCACGCTACAAAACTACCGCATTAGTGCATAGTTGCAGTACTGGTGGAACTCCATATGTTAGTATTTTTTCCATTTGTTTAGTGGTTGCTATTTAGCAGTCAAGGGGTCCTGTGTAGAACCGATGGAGATGGATGGCGTATCTCTTTCACTCCTCAATGCTCATCAATATGTTTTCTGGATGATTAGAGTATCTTAGACTATTGACTGGGAAACCCAATCCGCATCAACGGTTAATGAGTTGTTCTAATTATTGCTGCAGGTTTTGGACTGGTCAGGCGAAAGAAAGAAAGTTAGGCTGCCTCTTTCAGCTGGATCGGATTCTGGGATCCAGTGCTCGAATGAATCATCCATGGAGACCCTTGCGTCGTCGCTATGACGAAAGACTCCCAACTGTACATGTTGTTTTCACTCGGCACCTAATGCGTCAGTTTTGATTCCTGTCAAAATCGAATCAATGTTTAGGTGAACTGACAAACACATCTGATCTTCCTTAGCCTTTTTGATTACTGCTTAATCTAAGAGTAGTATATAATTCTACATGCTTTTACTGTGCAAGTTCATGGTAGTGGATGGCCGGTGCTTGCCAATAATTCAGATGAGTCAAATGAAACTCGATTTGCATCAACAGTGAGTATTTTTCACATTGTTCTGTCACATTGACCTGGTGAGTATTCAGGCTCTCATTTTGCCAAGAAACTGTGAACAAGGTGTCAAAAAAAGAAAAAAGAAAAAAAGAAACTGTGAACAAAGGTGAGTAGGGGGGACGAGTTCCTGCAGGTGTAGGTTCGTCGAATATATGACTGTGCAGCTGGCATCATTGCACAACCGGCACTCGGCGGCAATGCTTCAACGGCACGACTTGGCCGGGTTGGGGGTCTTCACGGATGCACTGTTGGTTAGTACTGTTTCCTTACCCATTCCATTCAATGCCTGCTTGACCAATGACCAGCTGACACTATGGCAAGATAAGCAGCACTAATGCGGTGATGGTACTTGCATATACAGATTAGCAGCGCTAATACGCACAGCTAATCCATGGCGACCGTTAAACTTGGCAGCAGCAATGCACCAGTACCAACCGGTGGGGAATCCAGGGAATTCCTTCCTTTTTTACTGAACCCAACCAAAATAACCAACCAACTCTTCGGGGTGTTCGTTTCATAGGGTTCTAAAATTTAGAGGGGTCTAAAGAAAAGAATCTTATCATTTAAGAGTATTAAATAAAGTTTAATTACAAAACTAACTGCAGAACCCCTGGTCTAATTCGCGAGACGAATCTAATGAGGGTAAGTAA
>LAPY01000537.1:40256-55199 GCA_000970635.1 Eragrostis tef | reverse complement strand
CGGGCCTCGGCGCGGCAGGCGCACAGCAAGCTCGATAAAGCGGGCGCAAGCGCGGCGCCTGGGCCGTACCGGCCGGAGCTCGTGAAGCCGCGCACGAGAAATTTCCTATGGAATATGCCCGGTACCGAAATCACTGGAACGACCGGAATGACCGGAATTGGCCGGTACTGGATGAAGACCCTCTTGTACCGGTGAGAGCGCTGGAACGGGATGTACCGGCCGCCGGTACCGGAACGGTATTGAAAACTAAGATTCTACTACCTCAAGGACGGGCAGCTGGTAGATTAGGCATGGAGCCCAACAAAGCATGCTGCCACAAGCCGGTCGGGAAAAATCCATCACACAGACACACACGTACAGATTCTGAGGAATTGCTGTGTTATTTGATATTTCTTTTTCTGGCATCCAATTTTGTTAAATTGCTGTTCTAATTCATGCAGGTTACTATCTTGTGTAGAATTAGCAAAATCCGTTCACTATTGGGCCCGTTGGCCGGCATGCATGTCTTTTATTGGTGTGCTGCATCAGATGCTTGCTGACGAGGTACGCATGCGATATTTTTAATTTACCAAGTGTTTGCCGTTTGTTGTTGGGTGGTACAATCTGCTCATGCCGATCTTGCCTTTTGATTTAATTCATGTAACTCCTTTTAATTTGGATTACTCAAATTTTGTGCATGGTCTACTACAACAGGGATCTGTGTAGATTGATTGAATCTAAAACACTGTAGTTTGATATTTCTTTGGATTATTTCATTTCTATAACAATCTAGGTCATTGTTTCTTCAAACTAACTTCAAGTCTTTTACAGTGGAAAAAGCTACTACTTTTCTTGCATATGTAGTAATGAATAGACTATGTTAGTGGTTTTTCTGCAACCTTTGTACGGAAACTTGGAGCTGTTTTTGCAGTCAATTCCAGGCCCTATTGTTGCAATTATGTATTGTCTTCTTTTTGCATATGTCGATATATCTGAAACAGCACATGTCTTCTTATTTGTGATGTTTGAGTTATAATAAAATAATAATAATTTATCTCCATTAAAACAAATATGTTAGGGTTGGATATGCAGTTGACCAGGTATCACAAGTTCGAGGATGTGATAATCTAATTTTAGACATACATGCCATACACTAGTTCCCACACCTAAGATGCTCTAATCAAAATTTATTAACAGTTGCTAGCACACAGTGAATATCTGCACGACTTAAACTGATGTTTGGATACTTGTGAGAATTAAGTTTCTCTATACCTTGCTAATCAACTGACTTCGGTTTCAGTTTCAACATGTTAGCATATACCTTGCCTATGATAAAGCATCAGCCCCAATTGCACATCCACGGGGATAGGGTATTTAAATATTGTACTTGGTTTTGAGGGACGGTATCACAAGTCCTAAGATGCTCTAATCAAAATTCTGATATTGTTGAGAGCTGCTTAACTACCACTAGTTAATTTCCTTAGGATTCTAGGCAGTTATTTTTTGTGTTTACATTAATCTACCTAGATTAAGTAAAGTCTATATGAAAGTAGCATTTCACTCAGTATCTAAAAGCCAACATGAAATTTCTAGTTTACTGCCACACACTAAACTAAAAAATTTGCAGTAGAGCTTACTTGGAGATATGCTACAGAATTTTTCAATTTTGTGTAACTCTGCAAGAAATATGCTAAGTTCCTTTTGTTTCCTTGCAGCAGGAAGCAGGCTACTGAGGCGGGTCGTTGGAGTTGTCCATGCCATGCTGTCGATGAGACCTCATGGAATGCAGCAAGAGCTTCATTAAGGCCCTGCAGGTGTGGCACATCTCATTGGTTACTGCAATCTCCTTTCAAACCAGATCCTACCATGTTCAAGTTGCCTTCCCGCTCCGGCGCCATTTGACCGCGCCGCGCCACCGTCCGACGTGGCGTGCCACGTCGGCGCTCAGACTCGCGACGACCCGGTCGCCTCGCCCGGTGCATGAACCCGGTGCACCGTGGACCACCCACACAGCCGCGCCCGGTTCACGGCTCACGTGGACCGAGTCCACAGCACAGTAGCCAATTGTGAACCCGGCCCCGCAGGCCTACCAGTCAGGCTCACATGTCCTCTGTAAGTGCTAAGGCCACACAGCAGTTGCACACAGAATGTTATTCAAGCACTTTTCCAATAACAGAAAATTCCTAAAAATACTAGATTATCTTCTGATCAATTTGCAACTCTTGGTTACCTCAGATTAATTAGGATTATGTCTATTACTAATTACTTAGCCTAATCCTAATTAATTCATTCTTGCAAACTTGTAAAATCCGTATCTCATTCGTTTAGCTCTGATTTTGACGATTCTTTCGCCAAAATTCATATAAAATAATGAACTATCTGTTGCTACCAGAAGCCTATGTTGTTGGTCTCCGTTTGGCCTATAATTGGTTTATATGCTTGTTAGTTAGATTGTTTGATCGGTAGATTTATTCGATCGTTGCTTACTTTGAATTAATAGAGGATCAAGCTTTTGAGGAAGGAGCTGAGGATCCGGATTACAAGGACTTAGAAGAAGAAGAAGACTTTGGTGAAGGCAAGTTCTAACCCCTTTGATCATGTTGATCCTATGTTTGCAAATGATCCAACTTAGGGCCCAATTTAGAAATAAATGTGCATGATGTTCAAACGTGATTTAAATGCTTAGTATGATCCTCAGTGCTTGATGATTGCCATGCCTTGATATTGCTTACCCTTATTCCATTGTTAAACCTAGAAACCACTATCGTTAATACTTTAATGATATATTGGATTGATATGCTGCTTAGGACTTATTACATTGGATACTTAATTAATCTTGCTATACGTGCCTTTTGTGTGAAATGGTGTGTGTTATTGGTGGTATGCGTGTGAATATAAAATGTGGGATGGTAATATGCTAGTGATAATTGTGCAATCCATAGTGGGGATATTATTTGGCGGGAGCAAGCGAGTTAGTCCTCAGTGGGGAGGGCAATCTCTGGGATGCGATTCCTCGTGAAGGATAGCTATTGAAGATGCTTGCTTTGGTTGTATAAGGACAGGTTCATGTGCTGCCTTGCCTAACACCTTTCGTACAACCACATGCCTTGAATGGGAAAGGTTTAGAACCACACCCTACTATAGTGTTCACCCGGTACCCACCTGGAGGGCAGGAGTTGCAGCGGAAGCCAGGAGAAGACTCGATGATGTAGGCGTCAGGATCCGGCATATGGTGATTATTCAGGCCTTTCTACATGATGATGGTGATATTTGTGAAGCCCATGGTCACAGTATTTCCGTGGTGGTGCCGTGGTGACACCAAGTAGGTACGAAACCATTAGTATGCATGTCCAAGCTATGATGATGGAGAGGATAGGTATACCTTGTGAGGAATCGTGTACAACCTCTGCAGAGTTAGAACCTATCCGGATAGCCGTGTTCCACGGTATTGGACAACGAGAAAGCTTGAGGCACACAATGATTAGTATAACGGTGTGAGTTACTCCTTTGGTGTGTTTTTGGAATACTCCGGTGTGGAACCACGCACTGGTTTCCTGCCAACATTAAAACATGGGAACTGGCGGGATGGACTATGTCTCCCCAGGACCAAACCGCCCCATTAAATATCACTGATAAACTTGTTAGTAGTTTGAGAACTGTTTTGTTTTCCAAACAACCCTTGCATAAAACTGGCTTTCCGCTCAGATGATAAATCCTCAGCCTATACCTTGGTTATGCCCTTGCATTTAATTACCCCTTGAGCTAGGACTTGCTGAGTACCTTATGTACTCGCCCTTGCTTTAATCATTCAGATGAAGAACCTGAGTACCAGGAGGATGGTGATGAAGAGTAGGGTTCCGTCCGCACTCAAGTTGCCTGTGAAAGTCCCGTTTCCGTCTTCCGCTATAGTAGTGTTTAAGTGGTTCTGCTGTTGCAGCCTGTCAGCATGATGTTTGCTGTAACAATAAGGCCTTTTGGCCCATGATGTAAGACCTTTTATGTAAGAAGGCTTGTATGAGACTTGGTAATATTTATGTAAGTGATGACTCTGTGATAACATTCTTTGTAAGTGTTTGTATCAGCATCTGATCCAGAGACTAATACTGTAAGCACTCGTGCTCCAAACTTGGGGTGCGACATCCTCGTTCTCAATGCACCCACCTTTTTCATTTCTCCTTAATCTTGGTGCCCAACTCTAAGGCCAGTCTCAGTGAAGTCTTTCATTTTATACTTTTCAAGCATGACACATCAACTTTGTAATCGTATCTTATGAAATGAAATCACATCTCTCAGTGCACACTTTCAATTTCACGGTTTCATAGGGTAGCTAAAACATTAAATAGATGCATAGGATTGGATCAAATGGTGGAAAATTAAGAAAATTAAGATGCTCAATGCACTTTTATTTTACTTTCATTGTCTAGGAAAGGGTGTCAAGTTCCTTTCATTAGGATGAAAGGCATAGTTTTTCTCTCTTCTTAAAATTCTTGCCATGTCATTATTTTAGTTAATATGGCACCTTAATAAATGCCAACGAAAAGTCTATTGAGACTGGCCTAAAACGACATCTAAAAATAAACTGAAGGAATATCTGATAGAAGTTCCCCTTAACGAACTAAAATGGTTTCCTTTGTTCAAGGTTTACTCCGTACATTTGGAAGGATTGTTTTGATAATGATTTTAATTTTCATTACCAAATGGTTGAACTATAGTTGGGCTCCTAATTTCGAAACATTCAAATTGCTATTTCCTTGGACGGTTGTGTAATTACTTTTCAAAACACGAATCTAAGAAGAGCACATTTTATTTTTTTATTGAAGCGAAAAAAATATAATCAGTTTTCTAAAGAGCACTGCTATATAGTAGAACTATTTGGTAGACATTTTTACAACCAAAATATTTAATGACTAAAATCACTTGTGTGGTAGTTGATATATCAATCAAAGGGCTTCAAACACTTAAGTCGGGCAACAGTCAGACAAATAGATGTACTCGATCTGAAGCATTTTTCATTTTCTAAATTCGGCATTTTTCATTTTCTAAATTCGACTCGGATTCGATTTGATGATATGTTCACCGACCAAAAGCTGCTTATAAACGCCGTCCCGTTCCGTTGGCTGAAAAATTGCCCTAACACTCTACCTTTAGATGCCCACCACGCCGCCGCCGGGCGAGATCAGCCGAGTCGGCTGTCCCTAAAGGACTTTCTCTCATGGCAGCCACCGTCGGGGAGGGACTGGGCAGAGCTGCCGCTCGATGTGCTCTCCGTCGTATTCGAGAAGCTCCATCCTGTGGTGCCACTAAAAAAACGTATAATCATGATAAACTGAACGTCGAGACATCGCCACGTTGTCCATGGCCAATCATTTAACGTGGCTGTACTGTTTCGTCACGTCAACCAGTTTGATCTCTAGAAGAGCTAGAACATATAGAAATCTGCATGTGCAGTTATTAAAATATCAATTTAGAAGGATTAAATAAGGAAAACCAATGAACAACATGTCTTGCATCAGGACAACATGTGACTGGATCGTCTGGGAGGCTGGGAGCGGCAACAGTAACAAACGAACAGTTAAAAAAAATTATATATTTGTTTTCTTTCTATTTCTTTCTTTTCTTTCAAAGCTAGGCCTTTATGCACGCATGTTTTTTTATCACCATCGAAAGCTCCAATAACTATTTTTATTCTTTTTTTGCGAGTGACCCGTAACTATTTTTATGAAAAATAAAGGACAAGAATTTCTATTATAATGATAATGATATTTATTTATAAACAAGTATAAGGGTATTTACTCTTGTATGAATTACAGTGGTTTTTTAAGTTTTAAACACATATAGGAGTGCTACTTGACTGAATAAAGACAACAATAAGAAACAGAGTGGGTCTGTACCTATGCTATATTTTGCAGATATATCGCATGACTTTTTTTTTCAGAACGTATATTGCGTGACTAATGACTCGTTATGATGGTGTTGCATGGCTGCCATTCAGTTTGTATTTTCTTTTTACTATTAAAATACTTTTTGTTGCAGAGATTCGTTAATGCCATAATGCTACGTACGTTGATTGTTGTTCAGTCTTTACATGGTTGCATTAAAAGACAATTGACGCCAATTAGTTAAAAAACAGACGGCTCAATGGGGCCATTTGTGCCTGCTTTACGCATAGAGACTTCTATATTCACACAAATAAGATTTCTCTTTGTCCTTCATCTTCATAGTTATCTATATATGATGCAGGATTGAGCCGCGACAGGCCTTATGGAGCACCGAGGAGGGAGTGGACGTGCCTACAAGCTATGATGATGGAGAGGATAGGTATGCCTTGTGAGGAATCGTGTACAACCTCTGCAGAGTTAGAACCTATCCGGATAGCCGTGTTCCACGGTATTGGACAATGCGAAAGATTGTGCCACACAATGATTAGTATCATGGTGTGAGTTACTCCTTAGTGTGTTTTTGGAATACTCCGGTGTGGAACCACGCACTGGTTTCCTGCCAACATTAAAACATGGGAACTGGCGGGATGGACTATGTCTCCCCAGGACCAAACCGCCCCATTAAATATCACTGATAAACTTGTTAGTAGTTTGAGAACTGTTTTGTTTTCCAAACAACCCTTGCATAAAACTGGCTTTCCGCTCAGATGATAAATCCTCAGCCTATACCTTGGTTATGCCCTTGCATTTAATTACCCCTTGAGCTAGGACTTGCTGAGTACCTTATGTACTCGCCCTTGCTTTAATCATTCAGATGAAGAACCTGAGTACCAGGAGGATGGTGATGAAGAGTAGGGTTCCGTCCACACTCAAGATGCCTGTGATAATCTCGTTTCTGTCTTCCGTTGTAGTAGTGTTTAAGTGGTTCTGTTGTCGTAGCTTGTCAACATGATGTCTGTTGTAATAATAAGGCCTCATGCCATTTGTTGTAATAGCTTTTATGTATGAAGGCTTGTATGAGACTTGGTAATATTTATGTAAGTGATGACTCTGTGATAACATTCTTTGTAAGTGTTTGTATCAGCATCTGATCCAGAGACTAATACTGTAAGCACTCGTGCTCCAAACTTGGGGTGCGACATCCTCGTTCTCAATGCACCCACCTTTTTCATTTCTCCTTAATCTTGGTGCCCAACTCTAAGGCCAGTCTCAGTGAAGTCTTTCATTTTATACTTTTCAAGCATGACACATCAACTTTGTAATCGTATCTTATGAAATGAAATCACATCTCTCAGTGCACACTTTCAATTTCACGGTTTCATAGGGTAGCTAAAACATTAAATAGATGCATAGGATTGGATCAAATGGTGGAAAATTAAGAAAATTAAGATGCTCAATGCACTTTTATTTTACTTTCATTGTCTAGGAAAGGGTGTCAAGTTCCTTTCATTAGGATGAAAGGCATAGTTTTTCTCTCTTCTTAAAATTCTTGCCATGTCATTATTTTAGTTAATATGGCACCTTAATAAATGCCAACGAAAAGTCTATTGAGACTGGCCTAAAACGACATCTAAAAATAAACTGAAGGAATATCTGATAGAAGTTCCCCTTAACGAACTAAAATGGTTTCCTTTGTTCAAGGTTTACTCCGTACATTTGGAAGGATTGTTTTGATAATGATTTTAATTTTCATTACCAAATGGTTGAACTATAGTTGGGCTCCTAATTTCGAAACATTCAAATTGCTATTTCCTTGGACGGTTGTGTAATTACTTTTCAAAACACGAATCTAAGAAGAGCACATTTTATTTTTTTATTGAAGCGAAAAAAATATAATCAGTTTTCTAAAGAGCACTGCTATATAGTAGAACTATTTGGTAGACATTTTTACAACCAAAATATTTAATGACTAAAATCACTTGTGTGGTAGTTGATATATCAATCAAAGGGCTTCAAACACTTAAGTCGGGCAACAGTCAGACAAATAGATGTACTCGATCTGAAGCATTTTTCATTTTCTAAATTCGGCATTTTTCATTTTCTAAATTCGACTCGGATTCGATTTGATGATATGTTCACCGACCAAAAGCTGCTTATAAACGCCGTCCCGTTCCGTTGGCTGAAAAATTGCCCTAACACTCTACCTTTAGATGCCCACCACGCCGCCGCCGGGCGAGATCAGCCGAGTCGGCTGTCCCTAAAGGACTTTCTCTCATGGCAGCCACCGTCGGGGAGGGACTGGGCAGAGCTGCCGCTCGATGTGCTCTCCGTCGTATTCGAGAAGCTCCATCCTGTGGTGCCACTAAAAAAACGTATAATCATGATAAACTGAACGTCGAGACATCGCCACGTTGTCCATGGCCAATCATTTAACGTGGCTGTACTGTTTCGTCACGTCAACCAGTTTGATCTCTAGAAGAGCTAGAACATATAGAAATCTGCATGTGCAGTTATTAAAATATCAATTTAGAAGGATTAAATAAGGAAAACCAATGAACAACATGTCTTGCATCAGGACAACATGTGACTGGATCGTCTGGGAGGCTGGGAGCGGCAACAGTAACAAACGAACAGTTAAAAAAAATTATATATTTGTTTTCTTTCTATTTCTTTCTTTTCTTTCAAAGCTAGGCCTTTATGCACGCATGTTTTTTTATCACCATCGAAAGCTCCAATAACTATTTTTATTCTTTTTTTGCGAGTGACCCGTAACTATTTTTATGAAAAATAAAGGACAAGAATTTCTATTATAATGATAATGATATTTATTTATAAACAAGTATAAGGGTATTTACTCTTGTATGAATTACAGTGGTTTTTTAAGTTTTAAACACATATAGGAGTGCTACTTGACTGAATAAAGACAACAATAAGAAACAGAGTGGGTCTGTACCTATGCTATATTTTGCAGATATATCGCATGACTTTTTTTTTCAGAACGTATATTGCGTGACTAATGACTCGTTATGATGGTGTTGCATGGCTGCCATTCAGTTTGTATTTTCTTTTTACTATTAAAATACTTTTTGTTGCAGAGATTCGTTAATGCCATAATGCTACGTACGTTGATTGTTGTTCAGTCTTTACATGGTTGCATTAAAAGACAATTGACGCCAATTAGTTAAAAAACAGACGGCTCAATGGGGCCATTTGTGCCTGCTTTACGCATAGAGACTTCTATATTCACACAAATAAGATTTCTCTTTGTCCTTCATCTTCATAGTTATCTATATATGATGCAGGATTGAGCCGCGACAGGCCTTATGGAGCACCGAGGAGGGAGTGGACGTGCCTACCAATCACGGATGGAATGATAACTAGTAGCTGCGGCGTGCCTTTGGTGCGCCCGTCTAGGATTTAGTATGTTGCTAATGGCTTGTTACGAATATTTGTATAATAATTCTGTTAACTTTTGATCAACAATTTATATTGCATTGCTTGTCATATATGGTACATAGACATAAATGGCTGTTGCTGACTGGACGTGATACATGGGCCGTTGAGTTTTTTTTTTTGAGAAAAAATAAACCAAATACTGGCCAATTGGGCAGGTCCAACAAACAGTTCGAGCTGTGAAAGGGTATTGATATTTCAAACTCTGCATGGCTACGACGTGCCATGCCGTCTCAATCAAAATGTTATCTAGAGGATGGCCCATCATGTGGGTCGATCAGACTTCTGTTCAGGTTCTATTCTTCTTCACATTATTATTTCCGTAAGCATACTTTTGCCATGAAAGCCGCAAAGCTTTCACCATCAAGCATATCCATATATTTGCTCTATAAGATTAAAAACCAAATATATACATAGTTTCACTATCATTACAGAATGATCAGACAATCACCACCAGGTATATGTTTCCTTCGATTCCAATAATATCTAATTCTGCTAAAGTAGTTAAAGAGGTACAATTTAGACTACCTGTAGATCAAAGTCATGAAAGACAGAATCCCAATGCCATAAGAAAACCAAAGGCTAACTCTCTTCTTTTCTTCTTCTTCTTCTTTTTTTTTTTTCTGAGCCTAGACGCATGGTATAGCCTCTGCATGGTGCGGGATGCAGAGTTCGTGCCGGTGTTCCTGGACAATGAGCCTCATCGTCATTCTGCAACGATGACAATGCTTGCAGCTTGCAGTATAGGCAATGCTGGCTCAGAGGAAATTCACAAGAGCGGTGTCGGCACATTCATAAACGATGAGATCGGGAGTGCTGGGATTGGAGAGCAGCGCCATGATGATATCGACATGCACGCTTGCTGTCGAATCGGCCGTAGCAGTGGGCCGTGTCAACGGCGAGCATCTGGAGGAGGCCAGGGTTGTCGAGCATGTAGGCGGCCGCTCGTCCCTAAACGAAGGAGTAGAGCGTGACGAATGCGTTCCTCAGCGCGGCCGTGTCCTGCTCCGCGTCGTGCCCGGGGAGGAGCTTGCTGCCGTTGTTGGAAATAGTCTCACATTAGTTGTGGAAGAGGATTGGACCAACTTAAAAGTGGGAGCAGTCTCTCACCTCTGCGCCATGGCTCCCGGTATGAGCTAACACTGGTATCAGAGCCAGCTTGACAATCTCAGCCGTGCACACAGGAGAGTGGTGTGGGGCCAGTGCTTAGTGGACCGGGGTGTGTTCCTGTGAGCCTGAGGCCGGTCGGGTGTGTCCCGTGAGCTTGTGTGAGGCCGGTCAAGCATAGTGAGGCACCAACGTGTGACGGGAGAGATTGTTGAAAATAGTCCCACATTGGTTGTGGGGGAGGGTTGGACCAACTTAGAAGTGAGAGGAGCTCACCTCTTGGGCTAGCTTTTAGGGTGCAGTAAGGATTCTTCCGGTTGGGCCATGGCTCCTGGGTATGAACCAACAGCCGTCGGCCTTGCGCAATAGGCAGAAGTAGTAGACGGCGGCTAACGCGTCGCGGCTGACGAAGTCGCGCGGGTGGGCGAGGTTCGCGAGGACGAAGGGCCACGGCTGGCTCGACGCCAACTGCCTGCACACCGTGACGCCTTGCTTCCTGCACACCGTGGGGTAAGACGATGGCGAGGAGGGCGATGGTCAGGGATGCCGGAGGAATGACCAACGAGAAAATCGGAAGATGGAGCGGCTGTTGGATTGCGTTTTTTACCCCATGTTTTCTATATTTGACTTTTACATGGGCTGTTGTAGATGCTCTTAGCAAGCTAATTTTTTAGCCAATTAGTTTTAGAAGGTATTTGTTTAGATCCCTGACTAATGTCTCTTGCTTTTGTATTTTCTTATCTTTTTCTACGTTTTTCTTGCCTTTTTTTATATGTTTAGTCGATTTTAGTAGTTTTGAGATGATTAGAGGCTAAAAGTTTAGAAAGGGTGAGCTAAAAGTTTAGTAGATTTTAGGCAGTCATGTTTGAGGTGCAAAGTAACCAAAATTAGTTAGCTAAAAGTTTAGAAGATGGATTCAAACAGGGAATAAACAAAATTGTAGCCAGAGAATGTAGCGAAACAATGAGGAACAAAAAGCGAGGACTTGGGCCCTGTTTGGATCCACCTCCTAAACTTTTAGTTGGCTAATTTTAGTCACTTTGCATCCAAACATGACCTTAAAAAATCTACTAAACTTTTAGCCCACCCCCTGCTAAACTTTTAGCCCTTAGTCACCTCAAAGCTACTAAAATCAACTAAACATATAAAAAAGGCAAGAAACGAATAAAGGCAAGAAAAATATAAAAGCTAGAGACATTAGTCAGAGATCCAAGCAAATACCTCCTAAAATTAGTTGACTAAAAAATTAGCTAGATAATATTTTAGTTGGCTAAAATTAACTAGCTAGAGGATCCAAACAAGGCCTTAACCTTTGCAATGCAGCTGCTAGAAACAGAATTGAGCCTCCCACGAAATAGCATTGCTGATAGTCTTCAAATGGACATCCAAAAAGAAGATACAAAAGAGTGACCGCAACATCTTTTTATGGCCATCATAAAGTAAAAAAAAAATATTTCTCAAAATTATAGGACACCTTCAAGAAGCATTAATGTGTAAGCCTCCTGTGTTGAGTACCTTAATGTGAAGCATCTTATGATGCTCCCGAGAGAGTTCCACACTTGATCGTGGCAACTTTCTTTGAGCTTTTTTGTCAATTTGCTTTTTTGCATTGGACATGCAAAGCTTTATCTCATAATTATATCAAATTTTATGTAGCTAGACAATAAGTTAATGGCTAATTCCCTTTGATGTTCTTGTGGACAAAGCATTGAGAATTGGACACTTCAAACAAGATCATACTTTCTATATTTCTCCACTTTTTGTTGAACATAAGGGCAGGTACAAAGATGTTGTCTCATAGGTGGTCTCATCTATGACACCTAATCATAAGACAATTTATAAGGCCACACATACAATAGATGATTGTTTTAGCTGTCTCATAGTAATTGTATCTTTCCTTAATTCATGGATGAAAAAAGGAATATTTAAATGAGAAAAGGAATGTTTATGAGTTGCATGACAACTAAAACTTGTACAATGGTGTGTAAACTGTCTCATACTCCTAAATTTTAGCACTTGAGGTGGTTGCCTCGCGAGACAACCGCCTATTTCTTTTTCCTCCTTCTCTCTCTTCCATCTCATCAAAAATCTTACATGGTGTTGCATTAGACGGACTTTGAGACTGCCTACATGTAGCGTTGTAGCTGCCCTAAGGAGGTTCTATTAACTTGTTTGTAAGCTGCAACAGAGTCTCTTTCCAGTTTTATATGATATGTTTTTGCATTGTACCAAAATTACTTTCTGATTTATTATTGATCCTCATAACAAAAAGATCTTTCCAGAGTTTTGCATGAACTCTGTGAGTTGGGTTTTTGCATGTAACTGTGACAAACATTCCTATTAAGTAACCTATCCTTTATTCAAAGAGATCTTTCCAGAGATTTGCTTATTATATATATGAGATGTGCTTTTAACATATAACATATATGCTTGTTTCTTTCTATGATGTGTGCCAATGCGGACTAAAATATGGCCTAGCTTAAACTTGCTTTCTATATATGAGCACTAAAATGCATGTTGATATATAGTATAATTACTATAGAGAATATTAAGAAATATTTTTCATAGCGGTCTCTGAAAAAATTATTGATATTTGTTAGTCATAAAAAGTATTCTCCTGACCTTTCTTCATTTAGCCTTACTAATTAATCTGGAGAAGCAGATATATATTTAATTGATAAGCAATATCTCTGTAATAATATGTAATTCTACAGAAAGTTGATGAACAAGGAAACTGAATCCTATAAGCTGATGTTTTGCAGGATCAGGTGTTGCACATAAAATACTCTTAAATGCAGATGAACAGGAGCAAATTTGAAGGGTTAATAAAGATTTGTACACTCAGTCTTTTGAGGAGTCAGGGGGGGGCTGTAGTCATAACATGGAACAGACAATTTATTTTGCAACATGTTTGTGAAGCTCCTACCTTAGGGTAACACCTACTGTAGGAAACTGATATGGGAAACTGTGGATACGTGAACACAAAATTATGTGATGCACGGACATGCAACAAACAAATCCTGTTTCTTTCAAGTTTACTTTGCCTATCTGTAACACTTTTGGTGAATTTCTTCCCAAGGAAGTACAAAAGAGCTTTTGACCAGACGAGATGAGTATACTGTATACATATTCATTAGATTCCTTACAATGGTGATTTTCTAGTAGCTGAGAAAATGCTTTTTCCTGTACGCAACAATGGTGATTTTCAGATTGCTAGATGCTTTCATGCCGTGTGTCTGCCGCAAAGAAATCGGGAGAGAAAGGAAGCAGTGGGCCCGGCTACCCGCGAGGGAGCGCGCTCCGCGTCTTTGAGGAGACTCCCTCGCGCTGGTTTCCAATTTTCAGCAAGTTGTGTGAACGGCCTTCAAAAAGAAAAGTTTTGTGAACAGATCAGAGTATCAAAAAATAAAAGTTGTATGAACGGAGATGCAAAATTTTCAAATATGGGTGTACGGGCGGGGATGCTGTAGCATGCGCATGCGGCGTTATCAAGTTGTGTGAACCACTGTAGCTAGGCCGAAACGTTGTGATGATAACGTGAAGGCATCAAATGCCGCAACATATCAGTGGCCGAGAATCATGCAACATTTTGTGGTACAGAATTATGTGAATATAAAATTGTCTTAGTAGCACGTTAGCTTTTCTGTGATCTGAATGCAAGGCATTCTTGAATGCAGTACTTTGACGCGCTATTAAACATCCCATCTGTTGCTAGTATCCTTCTATAAATGAAGTTGGCATTGTAGCTCTTGAACACCCCAGTGCATTGTTTCTAGCCCGCTTAAGTACGAGAAATACCCAGTAATAGCCCAGCCTCCATTGCAAGAATGGATGTGCTTGGCACCAGCATTATGGCGTCCCAGCAGCCGCCGCAGCCATCACTGCCTTCCATAGATACTGGCAGAGCCGGATTGAGCCTTGAAACGGACGATGAGCCCTTCGAGTCCCATGGCGCGCTTATTTCAGGATATCCACATTCTAATGGTGATAGGCCTCGCTACTCCCATTAAAATTTGCGACTTGCGCGCAAGGCTAGAGGCCACCCTGGTGCAACACCCCCGTTTTAGCAGCATCCGAGTATGTATCAATTGTTCCACCTTGTCATAGCAACCCATTACATACTCCCTCCATTCATTTATTTATTCTTTTTTTGCAAAAAGGAAATTTCATTGATATCAGAACATATTACATCTCTTTATTACATCCCTTGATTACATAAACCATCCAAACAACGCCAACTCCATTGATGGGAGACAAGAAACCTTGAAAGTACCGCAAATTCCACCATCTAGGATCACCATCCCAAACGGATATGCCACGGACGAGAACTCCGATCTGAACGAACACGGCCGTCTCACCATCCACCACCGTCATCCACAGCTCCGACGAAGGAAAATTGAAACCCAACCCTTTCGCAAAAAAAGAATAGACTAATAACCTTCCACATGCAAATAGGATGAACTTGCCGTCGTCAAACCCGTTGCCGAATTCAGCAACGTCTCCTTCATCAAACTTGTCATGGCAA
>LAPY01000537.1:16945-26969 GCA_000970635.1 Eragrostis tef | reverse complement strand
ACCGCCCCCGGCCGCTGCGCCGAGAACGGCGGCGCGGCGGGGACGGCGCCGGTGAGGTTGTTGTAGGACAGGTCGAGGGTCACGTTGGCCGGAAGGCGCGCCGCCATCTCCTCCGGTATGGCGCCGGCGATCCGGTTGGACGAGAGGTTCACGTACCGCAGCGCGGGGCCCCCGAAGTCCGACGTCGGCGGCGGCGGGGACCTTGCTGTTCTTGTCGGCGAACGGAGCTGACGTGTCCGTGGCGTCCTGGTCCGTGTCGTCGCTGCTTTCCTCGCCATTGGCCTTCTTGCGCAGGCAGCACGACAGGCTCCGGCCGACGGCGTCCGGCGACGAGTCCTCTGGCTCCGGCTTCTTGAACACGACGCCCATCCTCTGCTTCGCGGCCTCGTGACGCTGCCTCCTCTTCCTCAACTGGTAAACGTACAGCGCCACCAGGAAGAGCACCGCGACGCCGGCCACGTCGCCGGCGGCGATGGCGACGATGGTGGCGACGCGCATCCTCCCCTGCCCACCATCAGACGCCGGGGTGTCAGCGCCCGGCAGCGCCTCCTCGGTGGGGTCCCTGGGTATGGCCGCGATGGCCGGCGGCGACTTCGCGGTCGACGTGCCGTTCTCCCGGGGCGGCTCCACGGCGGAGGAGGACGACGCGAAGGAGCAGAGGGTGTCGAGCGGCTTCCCCGCTGCGCCGAGAACGGCGGCGCCGCGGGGATGGCGCCGGTGAGGTTGTTGTACGACAGGTCGATGGTCACGTTCGCCGGCAGGCGCGGCGCCAGCTCCTCCGGGATGGCGCCGGCGATCCGGTTGGACGAGAGGTTCACGTACCGCAGCGCCGGGCCCCCGAAGTCTGGCGGGAGCGTGCCGTTGAGCAGGTTGGCGCTGACGTCGAGGATCTGCAGCGCGCAGCAGTGTGAGGTTCCGCGGGACCGGGCCGGAGAGCGCGTTCCCGGCGAGGTTGAGCGCGCGGAGGCTGCGCAGCTGGCCCACCTGCTCGGGGAGGGCGCCCGTGAGGCCGTTGCCGGCGAGCGAGAGCACGCGGAGCTCCGGCGCGCGGAGGAGGCCCAGGGGGACGCTGCCGTTGAGCGCGTTCCCGGAGAGGTCGAGGTGGCGGAGGCGCTCGATGGAGCCCAGCTCGCCGGCGACGGGGCCCACCAGCTGCGCGTTGGGGAGGACCACGCTCACCACGCGCTCGTCGTCGGGGGAGCAGACCACGCCGTTCCACGCGCAGGGGGTCGCGTCGGCGTAGCTCCCCCAACCGGAGAGGGAGCCCAGCGGGTCGGCGGACAGCGACAGCTTGAAGGAGAGAAGCAGGATGCCGTCCTGGGTGAGGTTCCGCGGGACCGGGCCGGAGAGCGCGTTCCCGGCGAGGTTGAGCGCGCGGAGGCTGCGCAGCTGGCCCACCTGCTCGGGGAGGGCGCCCGTGAGGCCGTTGCCGGCGAGCGAGAGCACGCGGAGCTCCAGCGGGTCGGCGGACAGCGACAGCTTGAAGGAGAGAAGCAGGATGCCGTCCTGGTTAAGCGCCGAGGCCACCGCGAAGCAGAGCAGATGGAGCACCACTAGCCGCAGCAGCAGAAGCGGCCGCATTGGCCGGAGAAGAGCCGCGCCGGTGGCAGCCATGGCGATGGAGGCGAAGTCCGGTGGTGGTGATGCAGTGAGCATGCAGCAGCATGCATGGACGAGGTTAAGAAGCAACGGCAATGGTGGTTTTGCTTGCTTGGATTGGTTGGGGTCGCACCGGTGGTTCACCAAAACTCGTGCAAAGCAGAGGAGGGTGAGACTGGGACTCGAGAGTGGAGTGGAGACTCTTCGTGGAACAGAGAGAGGTCTCCCTCACTCTGTCTTCCTTTGAGGTGCGTAGTATCAAAAGAGGCTAAAGGGAGTGGGGTGAAAGGGATATATGATTCATGGAGTAGAGAGACCGGGATCTCCATGGATACGGTTCGGTAACCATGGATGTTATCGAGGCCAAGAAAAGAACAAGTTGGTGCAGCAACGCATGCGTACAGAATGCTTTTGTTCGTCAGCTTTTGTGGTAGAAAGGCGGGCTCAGGCTGCTCTTCACCTTTCCAGGAGATAAAACCAAACCGGTTGTTTTTTAATCATGTGTACTCTAAAGGGAATATACATACCAAAAAGCAGTGAGTTAATTTATTCTATGAAAAGGTCAAGAGTCCAGATAATACTAACTCCGTGTAATCCTCATACTACTAATCTCATTAGTCAAATACACATTTTGTCAATTTTTTAATATTTTTAATTTAGAAAAGTAATAGTCAGATATAATAACTCGTTTGATATGTGCAAGATAACAAAAAGAAATGAGGTGCTTCATTTTTGCACACACACAAACATATAGTATAGTTTCATTCACATTATTGATCTAAAGGAACAAACATCGATATATTCCACCTGGTCATGAATGTGTTTTTGCCTATTGAAACCTGTATTAATATGACGAGCACAAAATAGAAAATTTTAGATTCAATCACCACTTATTCTCATAGGTACAAATATGGCCGCTCACCCTTCAACTCTGTGTAGGCCTTACAAGAACGAGACTTCAATTGACAACTCTCTATAAATAATCTTAGATAACCTTAGATTATTGCATCTACAGATTCATGTAGATCCTGTTCGTAACAAAAGGTAGATCCTAGTTGAACTTCCGAGGATGAACTTAATTAGTACGGGGACGGGCATGTTAGCATGACTACCAGTCATGATTAGGGTTTTGGAAATAGGAATTAAAGCCAAAAAAGCATAGTTTCATCTTCTCAATAAAGTAGGTTTGCTTTTTCACTTAGATATTGATGTACCTTTACACAAGTACCATTTTATGGAGTTTTCGGAAACACATAATAAGTTTGTGGATAAATCTTTCCTGCCTATTCTAGGAAAGTAATCTTACAATTTAGGAGCATTAAATACAATTTAATGACAAAACCTTTTTAGCAGATGAGTCTTAATTTCGAGATGAATTTAATGAGCCTAAGGCTCTGTTTGGATCCTTTAGCCGGCTAATTTTAGCCAACTAAAACATTAGGCAGCTAATTTTTTAGCCAACTAATTTTAGGAGGTATTTGTTTGGATCCCTGACTAATGTCTCTGTCTTTTGTACTTTTCTTACCTTTTTTACGTGTTTCTTTCCTTGATTATATTTTTAGTCGATTTTAGTACCTTCCAGGTGACTAAAGGCTAAAAGTTTAGAAGGGGATGGGCTAAAAGTTTAGGAGATTTTAGAAGGTCATGTTTGGATGCAAAGTGTCTAAAATTAGCCAACTAAAAGTTTATGAAGTGGATCCAAACAGAGCCTAATTAATCTATGTTTTGCTACAGTGATGCTACAGTAACCATCGCCTAATTGTGGCTTAATTACAGCTTAGTTACCCTCATTAGATGGTCTCGTAACTTAGCTCATGATTGTGTAATTAGTTTTATAATTATACTTTATTAAATACTCTTAAATACAAAGATTCTCCGCCCTAAATTTTAGTCCTAAACGAAAGGAATAGGCCTAATGCACTGAACTACTTACTTGCTACTCCACGATGCCCTGAGCATGTAGGCGATGGTTGATGGGGCACACTGAATATTATAGCCGGTGAACGGGCAGGGTGGATCGGGGCAGGGGCGTGTCCATGTGATAGGCATTCCTAGACCACTAGTGATGTGGAGTTGGCTGGTGCTCTTGTTTCGGAGCGGATAGAATACACGGGCGTCGCAGAGCATCAAAAGGACTTCACCCTGTCGAAGAGCGCGTAAATATATTGCATCGATGACCGCCGGCACGCAGGACCTGGAGGAACAAGGATACCGACTGCATGCTACCGCCGCCTTTGGGTAGGTAGCAAGGATTCTGTCTACTCTTCTTGATGCGACGCTCTTGGGTATTTTCTCGATCACCCTCTCCCTCTTTGGTGTTCTACATTTTTGAAGAACATATGTTGCAAGGCAATTGCTGTTCTACATTTTTGAAGAACATATGTTGCAAGGCAATTGCTATGCATTGAAAGTACTTCCTTTTTTACCCGTAAGAAGGTGTTGTGCAAATTTGTATAGCCTCTAATTCCACAACACATAGCCATAACCATCGCATTATGTAAGCATAGCAAACATAATAACGTATGGTATTTTTTTAGTGAACTATCATTTCGTATTTGTACATCTAATCTAATATCCATATAGTTTCCACATTGATAAAATTCCCCACTTTTCAAATTGTGGATGCTGAAATAGATGTAGGAAACTTAGCTGAAATAGATGTAACAAAGCAAGCGCTTTAGGAAACTAGAGCGTTAAGACAGGATATTTTTTTTCCCAATTGGATAAAAATTAGTTGATGGTTGCATGGGAAAAGAGATGCACCATGCCTGTACATGGCGTTCTGAATTGGAGCAGAGGATCCTGTTGAATCACAGGTGAAAGAGAGAAAAATAAAGGGCAGTGGTAGAGAATGCTGCTGCAGGAATCTTTCTCTGGGTCTGAAGGAAGTAGTCAGACAGCCACCATGGGCCTTCATGCACGGCCAAATGGCCTTTTCTCCTTTGACAGACAAACATAACACTGCAAGTAGTAAATTACTACTTGCTAATAGATTATACGAACGAAATACATACGTGACCTGTCCATCACTTTTTGTTCATATTCGACCCTGATTCTGGGTTTGCTTCAAGCAGAGATGCAATGCAGTCTCCATCAGCTCCCCTTTCTTCATTCGTCGTCCACATTGAGAAGAAATATTTTCTGTAAGGCCTTCTTTGGAACGCAGGATAGGAAAAACGCAGGGATAGAAAAAACATAAGAATTGAAGTGGCATACTTCTCCAATCCTACGGAATTGCAAAACATAGGAATAGGGAGGAGAAGCCCCTTTGGCAGCACCACAGGAAAAATAAAGGAACCTGTTTGGATCCTTTAGCCGGCTAATTTTAGCCAACTAAAACATTAGGCAGCTAATTTTTTAGCCAACTAATTTTAGGAGGTATTTGTTTGGATCCCTGACTAATGTCTCTGTCTTTTGTACTTTTCTTACCTTTTTTACGTGTTTCTTTCCTTGATTATATTTTTAGTCGATTTTAGTACCTTCCAGGTGACTAAAGGCTAAAAGTTTAGAAGGGGATGGGCTAAAAGTTTAGGAGATTTTAGAAGGTCATGTTTGGATGCAAAGTGTCTAAAATTAGCCAACTAAAAGTTTATGAAGTGGATCCAAACAGAGCCTAATTAATCTATGTTTTGCTACAGTGATGCTACAGTAACCATCGCCTAATTGTGGCTTAATTACAGCTTAGTTACCCTCATTAGATGGTCTCGTAACTTAGCTCATGATTGTGTAATTAGTTTTATAATTATACTTTATTAAATACTCTTAAATACAAAGATTCTCCGCCCTAAATTTTAGTCCTAAACGAAAGGAATAGGCCTAATGCACTGAACTACTTACTTGCTACTCCACGATGCCCTGAGCATGTAGGCGATGGTTGATGGGGCACACTGAATATTATAGCCGGTGAACGGGCAGGGTGGATCGGGGCAGGGGCGTGTCCATGTGATAGGCATTCCTAGACCACTAGTGATGTGGAGTTGGCTGGTGCTCTTGTTTCGGAGCGGATAGAATACACGGGCGTCGCAGAGCATCAAAAGGACTTCACCCTGTCGAAGAGCGCGTAAATATATTGCATCGATGACCGCCGGCACGCAGGACCTGGAGGAACAAGGATACCGACTGCATGCTACCGCCGCCTTTGGGTAGGTAGCAAGGATTCTGTCTACTCTTCTTGATGCGACGCTCTTGGGTATTTTCTCGATCACCCTCTCCCTCTTTGGTGTTCTACATTTTTGAAGAACATATGTTGCAAGGCAATTGCTATGCATTGAAAGTACTTCCTTTTTTACCCGTAAGAAGGTGTTGTGCAAATTTGTATAGCCTCTAATTCCACAACACATAGCCATAACCATCGCATTATGTAAGCATAGCAAACATAATAACGTATGGTATTTTTTTAGTGAACTATCATTTCGTATTTGTACATCTAATCTAATATCCATATAGTTTCCACATTGATAAAATTCCCCACTTTTCAAATTGTGGATGCTGAAATAGATGTAGGAAACTTAGCTGAAATAGATGTAACAAAGCAAGCGCTTTAGGAAACTAGAGCGTTAAGACAGGATATTTTTTTCCCAATTGGATAAAAATTAGTTGATGGTTGCATGGGAAAAGAGATGCACCATGCCTGTACATGGCGTTCTGAATTGGAGCAGAGGATCCTGTTGAATCACAGGTGAAAGAGAGAAAAATAAAGGGCAGTGGTAGAGAATGCTGCTGCAGGAATCTTTCTCTGGGTCTGAAGGAAGTAGTCAGACAGCCACCATGGGCCTTCATGCACGGCCAAATGGCCTTTTCTACTTTGACAGAAACATAACATTGTATGCTGTTGTCAGGGCAACGGTAACGTTACATTAGCTAATAGATTATACGGGAAGCAAATACATACGTGACCTGTCCAGCACTTTTTGTTCAGATTCGACCCTGATTCTGCGTTTGCTTCAAGCAGAGATGCAATGCAGTCTCCATCAGCTCCCCTTTCTTCATTCGTCGTCCACATTGAGAAGAAATATTTTCTGTAAGGCCTTCTTTGGAACGCAGGATAGGAAAAACGCAGGGATAGAAAAAACATAAGAATTGAAGTGGCATACTTCTCCAATCCTACGGAATTGCAAAACATAGGAATAGGGAGGAGAAGCCCCTTTGGCAGCACCACAGGAAAAATAAAGGAACCAGCACACACTTCTTCTCATTTCAAATTTGAATGAATAGTTAACATTTGGCGTAGGAGAGACCTCAACGTAACTAGATGATCTCAAACTCCCAAACCTGCAGATTCATTCACTTCAGTCGTCACCATGCATAGAAGAGATTTGAAATTCATTCGCCAACTCGTTTCAGAAAGCCAAATTATCACAGACGAAACTTCTGAACATTACCATAGACAATTGCTTTGCATAACTGACGGTACCAAAAGTCCAAAACAGAGTGTACCAGCCTATGGACATCACGATCTTTTATATGCTCATCTCGTGACTCCTTTCCCTTGCTTCATGGTTCCTCAATTCACACCTCAGATCCATTTTAATTGAGAGCTCGCACCTCATGCCAACTGAAATCGAATCAAGAATCGATTCGCGAAACAAAGAACTGAAACGACCTGGAAAAGAAGGCAAGAGATCCATCTTAGAAAATAACGGGTCTAAGATGGGGATTTGGAAGATGTGGAACCAAGAAACCCCATAGCAGAAGAGGAAGAAGCCCACAGGTAGCGGCCGCCGTCGGCAACTGCCTCGCGTGGTAGCGTTGTGGGATTGACAGGCTTGGCTGGTTCACGCGGCCAGCGACGGGGACAGCAGCAGCTCGCACGGCTGGCGACCAAGACGGAGGCTCGCGCGGCCAGCGACAGAGAGGGACGCGATCGAGCTGGACGCAGCAACTTAGCGCGGGAACGTTTCGCGCGCGGGAACGTTTCGCGCCAGGAAAATAAAAAGAGGTCCGACCTCTTGCTCCGTTTCCTACGAAAATGAGCTCAGGAACCGGTTCCTATGGAAAGTTTCCTTTGGATTTCCTGTGACCCAAAGGACCTTGTAGGGAAAAATCCTGTAGAAATCCTATCCTCCAAAATTCCTTTGCTATTCCTTCAATCCAAAGGGGGCCTTATTGTTACCGATTGGATATGCAGCTATACAGTGGAATAGACTACTGATACACTTCATGCTCGTTCAGTCCCAGCAAAATTGTACCTATGTGGCTGTAAAGCTGAATACTGCCAGCAACATCACATGTGAGCAATATGGACGCAGTGCTCTTTCATCTGCGGAGACTGCCTCTTCCTGTTTGCCTGCAGTAAGCATGTGAGTAGCATCCGCTCCGGGTGTTTTACTAGAAGGCGCTTGGATTTGCCTTGTCTGTATTGTTGGGTTCTACGCAGCAAAAACGCCATCAACATCCACGCCTAACACTGCTCCCGAGCGGTATTTTGTCTCCCGCGAAGCTGTTCCTTGTTCAGTTGGCTTGATTGAAACGGAACTAGAATGCCATTAAGAACTGAAAACCATCCCTAGCCTGTTTAGACTGAATTAGAGGTCGAGCGCAGGCAACGAAGAGAGTGGCTATTGTTTTTGTTAAAATTTACTGAGCTACTATTTGTTTGCTGAGGCCAAGAACACATCTTAGCATCGGCCGGAAGTCATGGCCAATTGGCCATTATCGATGGTGTCACTTGCCGTATATATTGATCGTCTGTTGAGGAAGGACACATGAGAGGGGACATGCAAAACTTATTTTCGGATTTCTATATGGTTCGTCACTATTTCCATTTTTCTTAGATTTTTTTTGAAGCAAACTGGAGGGCAGAGCCCTACAGCAATTTATTAAAAATCATAAAAGAAGGTCTGTACATGAAGTAGAAAAAATAACAGGAAAAAAAGATTAAAGAAGGTTGATCCTAAATATGACTTTCTATTCATGATTGTAGTTGTTGAACATGTCTGTGCCTTGTCCGATGGATAACTATGGCAAGTTCTCTGAAGAAAATCCCTCTGCAAATGTCAATTGTCGGATCAATGTTATCAAACAGCCATTTGTTCCTGGATACCCATATACTCCAGGCCATCAATATAATAATCTCCATGAAAAAAGGAACCGCTAGCTTTCTTCTTAACCATTTTATCACTTGCAATGTCTGTAAATGCCTCGGCAGTGAGATGCCAATGGATTGCCAGCAGGATCGAGCAAAGTTACATGATATAAATAGATGTTTCAGAGTCTCCTCGAGCTGCAGGATGCAAAGCTCACATGTGTAGGATTCCAGTGTCATATTCTTTCTTTTAAGGAGCCCTCTTGTATTAAGTCTATCATGGAGAAAAAGCCAGCAGAATACCTTGTGTTTGGGTTGACAATTTGACTTCCAAAGCCATGAGAAAGATGGGTGCACTGCTATATGACATTTTTCTTAGATTTTAAAGTTTATGTTTAGCCATTCAGATTTTCAAAGACTATCTAATACTATTTATCCATCCTCGCAAAGTTGCAGGTTAGGGTTACATCCATTATTTCTACACTACAAGATGAATGACTCTTTCCCTGCTGTTGTCATCAAATGTCCTACAGTTTCAGTCCTTCTAGTCTTTTTCTAGAGTGTCTGACAGTTTTCTTATTGTAGTGCTACGTTCCCTTGTTTTGGGTGACCCGAGAGCTTGGCTCTGAGTCCCAAAATATTTTTCGGGTCAAACTGCAATCGTGTAAAAAATTACTAGTAGACCCTGAAATTATAATAACCGATATAAAAAATTTACATTACTACCTCACATAGACAATTCAATCAATACAAAACTGCACCCAATTCCTTGTCTTAACATCGTGAAAAGGAAACCAGAAGGAGTAATTTATTTTCTGAACAAAGAAAAATAAAGTTTATTCGATTTTTATAAAGATTTCAGATTTTAGTTGTTTTTCTCCACCTGTTTTCTCAACCGGTCCGAGATTTGCTGGGATCCCCTTCCATCCATTCAAAGAAAATCTGATCATTTATGTCCCTAATTACCAGTGATGTATGCATCCATTCAATCCATCTGCTCATCTCTGCATAGCCCTGGGAAGATCGAACTCGGAAACCATAATGAAACCGGTGCATTGATGCAGGCACCATATCAGCAATGAGAGATCGTACCAACCAACCAGTCGTCGGAGAGTTCCTCACCGCTTGCTGCCGCCGACACTGGAGCCACCGATGGTCACGAGCGGCGACCAAATTTTCGATCCGAGCTTTAGAAACATTAGAACTGATGATGGCGCGCTCCGCCGCGCATGATAGTTGATTCGTCTTTCTTCCATCTTTGACTGTTTGCTGCCTGATTGCAGTGTCTTTGCAGTGTCCATGTATTTTCAAGATATAGGCGCGCTATTATTAGCATTCTTGAGGTCGCGGCAGGAACCGGACGCGCGGCCCAGCCACTCCGCCGCCCCACAAACAGGACCG
>LAPY01000536.1:85693-97434 GCA_000970635.1 Eragrostis tef | reverse complement strand
TTGGGCTGCTGGGTGGGTCTGTCTGAAGACCCGGCCAGCCGGTAAAAAAAAATCAATACAAAAGACGTCTTGCATTCCCAGTGGTTGCTTGGTCATGCAAGCGCAGCCAGGAGTAACATGCTTACTCCCTCCGTCCCAAAATAGTTGTCACTAGATATTATGTTTGACTCTTCGTCTTATTCAAAAAAATTATTTAAATATAAAAACAAATATGTTATGATGAAAATATATTCGATGATAAAACAAATTGTAAAAAAATAAATAAAATTTGCGCAAAAAATTTGAATAAGACGAGCGGTCAAAAAAGTCAACAGCGACAACTATTTTGAGAACAGAGGGAGTAAGCCAGTGCCTTGACTGGTCAAAAGACGTCTTGCATCGGCACTGGTGGCAGTGGTGATGGAAGCAAGCTGCTTGCTTGTTGTCAACTGTCGATGGTGATGTGAGGATAAGCCTGGGATGCCGAAACAAGGTAACTGACTGACAGGCCTATGCTTCACGTAGTACAGTCTTTTGGTGTATTTGCTGATACTGCTCTTTAGATTGCAACAGATTCCTAATAAAAGTTAAATATGCTTTTTTTCAACATGTTTTTGTACTGCTGGAATTTGTAGGAGAATGAAGCCAGGAGGCCTGCTGGAATTTGTTGGAGAATGAAGCCAGCAGGGCAATTTCTTGGCAAAAACATTGGAACTCACATCATGATACGCACCCTTTTCTGAAACAAGGTGTAGAAAAATACCCTGGGGATAACCAGGCCATAATCACACGGAAATAGAGTAATAGTGTGTCATATACATGCATCTAGAGTTCAGTAGTTATTGTGGGCAACTTTGCTACACCTTCTGAGTGTTAACAAAGGACCTTTCAGAAGTCAATCTAAACAACTGTGATAGCTGCAGCATCAGCCAGATGTTGTGATTAACACTTATCAGTGCCATACACAGCTCCACTTATACAAGATAAAAGCATCACAAAAACTAAAAGGAACGGCTACATAAGTTTATGAAACAATTTCTAAGAATCAAGCCCACAATTTTGGCTCATAGTCTAAATATCAAAAGGAAGATAAAAGGGACAGAGATTCACTAATGTGCGAATGGCAATACGAAAAATTGCATTGCCATGAACAGGTAGCCCTGGTAACTTCGGTTTCTGACCGAAATTAGTTCTAGACTTCTCTACCTAGAACCAACTGGGATAAGCTTGACAATAGCAGCGATAGGCATGCCTATGAAACCGATGAAAATGCAGGCTATCCACTGCTTGAATGAGAGAGGTGTAGTGTTTGCGAAATCGCCCAGAAATTGTATTATGATGAACTGGAAGATGACGGTGCTACTTAAGACGGCCACGAACACATTGTTGTTTAGAATGCCTTCAAACACATTTATTTTCTCCATCTCCCTTGAGCTAACCTCATTGAATACCTGCACAGCAAACACACACACACACACACACACACAAAAAGGTTTTGTTAAACACAGTTGGGATTACTAGAGCGAGAAACAGAAATATCCAAATGTGGCCTAGAGAATTTTGTCGGGCACAATGGACGTCACGAGCACTTGAAAATTACCTGGCAGAACACAAAGCAGTTGAAGATGAGTGTGTTCAATTGAAGATCCGAATTGTCGCCCTTGAGTCCGAATAGCTGTTTCCCTTCGGTCTGTAGGTACCAAATGACAATGAACTGATACAAGGCCTGTCCCAGGATGTTCCTCCACATAATGTTACTGATGAAGTTTCCTCTCCGTCCAACAGGAGTTCTCTTCATCAGTTCATTGTTCGGAGGTTCGGTGGCCAATGCCAGTGCTCCTAATGTATCCATGATCATGTTGACCCAAAGCAATTGCACAGCAGTAAGTGGAGCGCTTCCTGAATAAAATGCATAAGAACAGTAAGAGATCGTTTCAAAGGGAGACGAATTCAAGGCTGAGAGCATACCAAACCCTCCAAAAACTCTTTAAGGGAAAGTTTACATTACATTTTCCTTTTGAAAATACGTTTACGTTAACATTTCAGTTCAAGTAATATACTAGGCAGATCGGATATGGTAAGCGATAATTAGAAATATAAGTATAAATAGAACTTCGGATGTACCTGTCAAGCAAGCCGAGGAGAAGTTCACAACGAGAGCAACCACATTAACCGTCAGCTGAAACTGCACAAACTTCTGAATGTTGATGTACACAGACCGACCCCATTTCGCAACAGTGACAATAGTGGAGAAGTTGTCATCAAGAATAATCACATCGGCACTCTCTTTTGCCACCTTCAAAACGTTGAGATGAGTAAATACAGGAGAAAATAACGAATTAGTTTAAAATATCTTGTAATATATTTGCTACTTATGGATATGAATATTATGTGCTCTTAAATATTGCAGTGATGCAAAAAGGAGCAAACTTGCAGTGACAAATATAGCTAAGCAATTACATTCCCAGATATACTTTATATCGGCGATACTCCAGATATTGATAAGCAGGATATTGAAATTACCTCAGTTCCGGCAATGCCCATCGCAAGCCCAATATCAGCCTCGTGTAGAGCAGGTGCATCATTTGTTCCATCGCCAGTCACTGCAACAACTTCATCAAGTTCGTTCCGAAGATGCTTGACAAGAGTGTGCTTATCAAGTGGAGAAGATCTTGCCATCACCTGTTGCATGCAACGCAGGCAATTGACAAACGAACTACAGAAAAGATAAGCAACGGTGCGCAAAGGTGAATATTAGAAGCCACAAGCTTACCTGTATCTTGGGTATCAATTCAGTCATTTCTTCTGGGGTCTTAGTTCTGAACTCCGGGCCTTCAATGGCAATGCCATCTTCAGTTAAGATACCACATTCTCGAGCGATTGCCTTTGCGGTGTTGATGTTGTCACCAGTGACCATCCTGACAGTAATGCCCGCGGACCTGCAGATGGCAACTGATTCCTTCACTCCAGGCCGGACTGGGTCTTTGATCCCCACAATACCAATGCAAGTGTACCCATCCACTGGAATCTGATCATTGGGCGAGAACCCATCCTGGACTTCCACATAGGCAAGGCACAGCGTGCGAAGTGCCTCGTTTGCAAAGCTCTCGATCGTGGCATTCAAGTGACTGATGGTTGCGTCATCGAGAGGAACGACACTGCCTTGTTCATTCAGATACTTGTTGCAAGATGCCAGGATGATCTCTGATGCACCTTTGCAGTGTGCTCGCAGTCCACCCCCTGGGAGTTGGATGACCACTCCCATTCTCTTCTTTGCTGAGTTGAACGGCTCCACCTTGATGACGGCGCTT
Organism: Eragrostis tef; assembly: GCA_000970635.1. Lineage (NCBI taxonomy): Eukaryota > Viridiplantae > Streptophyta > Magnoliopsida > Poales > Poaceae > Eragrostis > Eragrostis tef. The sequence continues at coordinate 94,144 of LAPY01000536.1, read as the reverse complement.
GCTTTCCGCACTGCTGAGAAGTCCCCACCGAGCGACAGGCCGAACTCCAGAATCGCTGTCTCAGTTGGTGTGCCCAGTATTTCACGCTTGCCATCCTGGTTATGATCTCAGATGCACCTTTGCAGTGTGCTCGCAGTCCACCCCCTGGGAGCTGGATAACCACTCCCATTCTCTTCTTTGCCGAGTTGAACGGCTCCACTTTGATGACTGTGCTTGCTTTCCTCACAGCCGAGAAATCCCCGCCGAGAGACAGGCCGAACTCCAGAATCGCTGTCTCAGTTGGTGTGCCCAGTATTTCTCGCTTTCCATCCTGGTTGATGACAACGTCGCCGCCGGTGTTGTTGAATATGGACTGCATGAGCATTGTCATGACAGAGTCCGGCAACTCAGAGAACAAGGTCTTGGTCTCTGAAGCACTGTCCAGTTCTTTGATCTTGCCACAGACGCAGGCCTTGACGACGGTCATGTGGTTCGTCGTGAGCGTGCCAGTCTTGTCACTGCAGATGGAAGTAGCCGATCCCATGGTCTCGCAAGCCGCAAGGTGCCGGACGAGCGCCTTGTCGTTCATCATCTTCTTCATGGCAAAGGCAAGGCTCAGTGTCACGGCGAGCGGCAGTCCTTCAGGTACCGCAACAACCACAATGGTGACGGCAATGGCGAAGAACTCGAGCAGCTCCAATGCATCATCTCCGGTCCAGCTCAAGTACGAGCCGTCGTTGATCTTCCGCCGGAACAGGCTTTCGGTGAGCACTGCGAACGTGACGACGGCAAAGATGAGGCCTATCTTACCAATGATGGTGGCCACACCGTTAAGCTTGACCTGCAATGGCGTCTCGTCATCTCCACCTTCGCTGAGAGTGGCCATCAGCTTGCCCCACTGAGTCCTCATGCCAACCGTCGTGATGAGCATCTTGCACGAACCATCCTGCACCTTTGTCCCCGACAGGAGGAACGGGTTCTCGGCGTTGACGGCGACCGGCTCACTCTCTCCAGTCAGACTCGACTCATTGATCAGCAATGAGAATCCCGACAGGAACAGTCCGTCGGCCGGCACCTGATCACCAATGGAGAGGTGGACGACGTCACCAGCGAGAAGCTCATATATCGAGAGCTTCTGCCTGAACCCGCTCCGGGTGACCTGCACCGTGATCTTCTTCTTCTCCTTGTCGAGGTCCTTGAACTGCAGAGACTGGCGGTAGTCGCTTGTCGCGGTGACGAACACGACCAGCAGGATGCTGGCCACGATGCCAAGGCCATCGTGCGCGCCCTTGGGCCACCCCTCAGTGGCAATGCCGACGATGAGGGAGACGAACGCGCACGCCGCGAGGATCATGAGCGTCATGTCCTGGAGCGCCTCCCATACGAAGACCAAGAAGCCGCGGGACTCTGCCTCCACAAACTTGTTGACGCCGAACACCTCCTCCCTCGTCGCCAGCTTTTTCCTGGACGTGGCGAGGCCGTCGGCCTCCGATGTGGACAGCTTCGACACGAGGCCCTCGACGCCGCCATGTGATTTCAGCTTCTTGAGGTCATGGCCCTCGACGATGGAGCTCAGCTCCTCAGCGCAGATGCCGAAGCCCTTGGCCTTGACGTCGTCAGGGACCGTGTACTCGCTCTGTGGTGCTAGGCCTGCGGAAGTATTGTGGTGGTAAGATTAACAGAATTGAGAAAACAAGACAAATTGCTGTAACTGTGATGCACCGGTGGAGTGGCATACCATGGATGAACTGAAGTGCAGCTTTCGAAACAAGCACCGCAACACGCAGCTTCTCCTGAAATAGGTAAAAAGATGAACTAAATTTAAGTCTCAAGAAACAAATTGTTAATTTTGCTCTCAGATTGCTTATACAGGTCAAAAAAAGGCTAAAGATAACAAAATACTCAATGCAAACTGAGAAAGCAATGCCGATATGAAGCGAGCAAGAACCATGGCGAGCTGATAATGTTATTGGCGCCAAAAAAAATATTATAACCTAAAAAACAGCAGCCTGTCAGAGACCCTCCCTAAAAATGTTTGTTTTGACTACTATTTTATATTCATTTTAAAAGTTGCTCAGCTGAATCCACCAGTTCACAAATGTGCCGATTTCGATATGTTTGCTAAAAAGTTAGTAAGTCTATAATTATGGGGGGAAAATTATTGAAAATCATCAGACATTTTTAGGGTGACTTAATCTTATGGTTGGACCAATATTAGCAGCACAAATTGAAACGTCCTCATGAAGTTCATAAGAACTACACAAGAAATGATACAAAGATGGCCTAAATCAAAGTAGTGCACAGTGAAAAGTTAGTTTAACATAGCTTCCAAAAGGGTGATTTTGTATTGTCTCCAGTTACGTCCCACTAACATAGTCTAGTAATCAGCGAGATATAATGTCATTCATTGGTAACAAAGTGGTTAAAAAGAAGATCAATCGACGCTTTCAGTTTGTTCAACTGAAGCTTTGAGGTCTCTTTCATGGTCTAAACAAAACACGATGGCCACTTGATATTTTGATATGTTGTTGTCTGCACTTTCACATGTGCAGCATTCACCTATTATATGCGGTCGTGTTACATAATGTCAAGTAGTCATTAAAATATTGTTAGAATCGCTAAGGGTATGAAAATGCAGTGTCCTTTTCCTAACTTTCTGTTGTAAAACATCGAGCAAAATGCACTTCTTTATTTCTGTTAACTGAAAACATGCACCCTGATTCTGCCCATCATTTCATCTGTTGGAATGTGTGTAAATTCGTTCTCTTTGCAATTGAATCCACTGTCATTTTCCATAGAAAAACTGTGTGCAATGGTCGTAAACAATTTGCAGAATACGTGGGTAAGTGGAGTCGTCAGACTTATTCCCAGCTGTTCCCACGTTCCACATTTCTGTTTTGACTGACCGACCAGCTAATCTAGCTAGTGCCACAAGATTCATTGGTACGCCCGTTTACTTTTCTGTTCTAACAGAACGAAATGTCAGGTAAACAGAAAAACAAGAAGGAGCAAAGAAAACGATTGCATTGGCGAGTCGTATGGCGACACGAGGCACGAGCATCGTTCATTGACCCAAGTTTATTTGCAGGCGAGGAAGGAACAAGAACCGGTGCTGAAAGGAACAGGGGAGGGGAGGAGCGGAGCAGAGCAGGTGAGTTACCTGGTTGGAGCGCTTCATCTGCGCGGCCTCGGAGCGCTTGCTGAGGTTGGCGGTGAAGCGGAACCGCCGCTTGGGGTTCTTGACGACGCCGACGACCTTGCGCCATCGCCCCAGCGCCTCGTCCGACGAGTGCTTGGCCTTGACGCCCCCGAAGTTCTCGTTCAGGTAGCTCTCCATCTCGCCGCCCTTTCTTCTTCACCAATTGATCGATTCCACCAACCCTGCCGGTCACGGAGATTATATATCCACCGGGACGCGTTCAGCCGCGTGGGGCCGGGGCGTTGACGCGCTCGGACGTGACTGCGAAGCAATGCCGATATGAAGCGAGCAAGAACCATGGCGAGCTGATAATGTTATTGGCGCCAAAAAAAATATTATAACCTAAAAAACAGCAGCCTGTCAGAGACCCTCCCTAAAAATGTTTGTTTTGACTACTATTTTATATTCATTTTAAAAGTTGCTCAGCTGAATCCACCAGTTCACAAATGTGCCGATTTCGATATGTTTGCTAAAAAGTTAGTAAGTCTATAATTATGGGGGGAAAATTATTGAAAATCATCAGACATTTTTAGGGTGACTTAATCTTATGGTTGGACCAATATTAGCAGCACAAATTGAAACGTCCTCATGAAGTTCATAAGAACTACACAAGAAATGATACAAAGATGGCCTAAATCAAAGTAGTGCACAGTGAAAAGTTAGTTTAACATAGCTTCCAAAAGGGTGATTTTGTATTGTCTCCAGTTACGTCCCACTAACATAGTCTAGTAATCAGCGAGATATAATGTCATTCATTGGTAACAAAGTGGTTAAAAAGAAGATCAATCGACGCTTTCAGTTTGTTCAACTGAAGCTTTGAGGTCTCTTTCATGGTCTAAACAAAACACGATGGCCACTTGATATTTTGATATGTTGTTGTCTGCACTTTCACATGTGCAGCATTCACCTATTATATGCGGTCGTGTTACATAATGTCAAGTAGTCATTAAAATATTGTTAGAATCGCTAAGGGTATGAAAATGCAGTGTCCTTTTCCTAACTTTCTGTTGTAAAACATCGAGCAAAATGCACTTCTTTATTTCTGTTAACTGAAAACATGCACCCTGATTCTGCCCATCATTTCATCTGTTGGAATGTGTGTAAATTCGTTCTCTTTGCAATTGAATCCACTGTCATTTTCCATAGAAAAACTGTGTGCAATGGTCGTAAACAATTTGCAGAATACGTGGGTAAGTGGAGTCGTCAGACTTATTCCCAGCTGTTCCCACGTTCCACATTTCTGTTTTGACTGACCGACCAGCTAATCTAGCTAGTGCCACAAGATTCATTGGTACGCCCGTTTACTTTTCTGTTCTAACAGAACGAAATGTCAGGTAAACAGAAAAACAAGAAGGAGCAAAGAAAACGATTGCATTGGCGAGTCGTATGGCGACACGAGGCACGAGCATCGTTCATTGACCCAAGTTTATTTGCAGGCGAGGAAGGAACAAGAACCGGTGCTGAAAGGAACAGGGGAGGGGAGGAGCGGAGCAGAGCAGGCGAGTTACCTGGTTGGAGCGCTTCATCTGCGCGGCCTCGGAGCGCTTGCTGAGGTTGGCGGTGAAGCGGAACCGCCGCTTGGGGTTCTTGACGACGCCGACGACCTTGCGCCATCGCCCCAGCGCCTCGTCCGACGAGTGCTTGGCCTTGACGCCCCCGAAGTTCTCGTTCAGGTAGCTCTCCATCTCGCCGCCCTTTCTTCTTCACCAATTGATCGATTCCACCAACCCTGCCGGTCACGGAGATTATATATCCACCGGGACGCGTTCAGCCGCGTGGGGCCGGGGCGTTGACGCGCTCGGACGTGACTGCGACTCCGGACATTGCCGGCGCGTTCATGGAAGTTGCAACGGCGTGGCCGAGGCGGAGAGGAGAGGGGGGACGGCGTATGGAAGGCGTGGTATGGTATGCAGTGGCTTTTGTTTGGGATCCGAGGTGGGCGGAGGATGGAAGGACGCGCGAAGGAGAAGGGAAAGTAATCCGAGGGAACAAGAAGAGAGGAAAGCAGAGGGCTCTGGTTTAGGAGTGGAGCTCCGATCTCTGTGCCTGGTCGAACGTTGTTGCAACGCTCCGCCGCGTCAGCCGTGTGGGGGCTTTTACTGCGTGCTCGTTGGGCCGGGCTTGGCAGGGCGTGGGCCCTCGGACGAGGAAAAGCTCTCTCATGTGCTGTTGAAGCTTGAAAGTTCCCCTCAATTTTCGAAGGGGGGAAAAAAATAACAAAAGTCCACCTCGATTTTTTAAGGGACCTGTAGGACCACGACGATTGGTCAGTGTCAAAGAAAACTTGCGAGGAAATTGTCCGCACGACACTCTTTTCGATCTGGATTAGGTGAGATGATTCGAGGGCGTAACACACTTGCCTGTAGTTTAGTGCAAGTGATAAGGTCGATCGATCAGCTCCAGTTTTTTAGTCTTAAAAAACTCTGCTCGAGTTTAATAACGTGACATGGTCCCACGACGGCACGTTCCATTGGATCGCGGCTTGAAAAGCGCGCACGTCCGGGGTGAACGAACTGGGATGATGTGCAGAACGGCAAGCGAACACGACGTCCCTGCTCCTGCTTCTTTATGTAATAAGGTGCCCGGGTTCTGGAGGTCACGTACGGTGTCGAAAGCGACGTGGCTAGCACGTCCGTAGTACGTAGTATTTTCTTGGCACTGCGAGGAGGTAGTTCCGGCAAAGTGCTGTGCATTATCCGGCCGCGCGCGACAAAAAACTCTCAAAGTCAAGTCGTGATACCAGACAATGCCTAATGCCTATGGCCACCCGAGAGCAGGTTTTCACTTTCACCTCAGAAGAGCTCGGCGAGAGACGGGGAAGGTGCAACGCGTCTTCCCCGCGGCACCAGGGGAAATGAAAGGGATGGCCAATGCGCGTATCCCCCGCTGAGACTGACCGCGGCCACTCGCCCCGGCAGGGACGTACTAGACGTCACACGGTTCGCGTCGAGGCCGGGTTACGTTGATTATTGGAGGAGCTGAGCTCTGGAACACGACGGCCATTTTGAGCTGAGAACGGTATCGGCCGGGCCCTGTCGCGCGTTGCCATCAGTTACGGTAAAAGGAAAACCAAATTAAACGCAAAATTGAAGGGGGGCAACGGTGGTGGTAGTGTTATCACTGCACTGCTACGCTTGCCAGAAGCTCTGATGGTTCCCGTGCTCCGCTGACAATGCAGAGCGGCGAAGGCACGGGAACACGACCATCTGTACCCTCGTGCAGCCGCCTCAACGGTCATCTCATCACCAAACCTTCGATAAAACGTGCCACCTCCCTCACGATCCCGGACTTTTCAGCGGCCAGCCGCGGCGCGTGATGGATGACCCTTTCCACGGTCGTGTGCCGTGTGCCCCGCTTGGGGAAAAAACACGCTACGAGCCGTACAGTACGTACGTTCCACCCACCGTCCTTGTTTACTTGGACTGTTGGATGCTTTGCCGCCTTGCCGGCCTACGCCTGAATGTTCGGTCGATGGTTCGGCCGTACTAGTTGGAACACCAACCGCGTCCGTGCGCCAACTCCCGCCGCTATTCCCGCGGCTCCACTCGAGATTCCGGCCCGTCGTCCGTCCCAGCCGCCGCCACTTTTGACCCGCAAAGTTACGGGCCTGGAGCCTATGTCCGTGGGCCAAGGAGCCCGTGGGCTGCAGCCTGCTGGTACACAAACTCTCTTTCTTTTTTTTCCCCCCTTTTGCCCGTATGAAAACAGGAGCAGTAGTGTGGCACACTGCCTTGTGGGTGGCAATGCTAATCAGCTACACCTCAGTAATGGCAGTCTTCGAATTGCTCCACAGGTGCTGGCACGCAAACTTCGCTGAATTGGTTCCATTGTGCAAAATACACAGTAAGTCTCAAAGGCGTCGTCGACCAAGTTATTAATCTCAATCATTTTTTATGGCGTTCGGCGGGTTAGCTTGCGTTTGATGCTCGCCATGACCTATGTGCTCAATAGTAATGTACTGGTACGGAGTGTAGTAGGCTCCCCCTCATCGCCTACTTTTCATTCGAAGCTTGTTTCTTCTAGAATTGGGAGCACGTCTAACGTGTGAAAACCACGGGTCGTTTAGTCAAATATCGAGTCTTGTTTCTGTTCTCCAGAAACAACGGTACTACTCAGGAACCTGTAATGCTATGTTGCCATCCACTCCACAGGATGACAAACGTTTCGCTCATGAATCCGTGGATTAAACTCCAAGAAAATACTGAGCCACCTTCATGCTGATTGCTGATCAAACAGCTAGTAGGTCTGTGCTTCACCCTCGTCTTCTTTGATCTGCCGCGCGCGACAGCAGTTCTCTCTCTCTCTCCAGCCGCACCAGGGCGAAGGCCCAAGAATCTTTCAAAGATGGTGTTTGGATACTATGACTAAGGACGTGTTTGAATACCGTGACTAGATACTAAACTAGACTAGTTTTAGTCACTTTTAGAGACTAAAGTTCTAAACAGAGGAAACTAAAAGAGACTAAAACTAGTCAAACTAGTTCTAGTAGGAGAGAGTGAGGCTAAAAAGTTTTAGTCTCTAGTCACCAGCGTTTCCTTTCCCTGACTAGTTTTAGTCTACTTTTTTGAAATTTTAATTTTTTAAAATAACTAAAACTAGTCTAGTCTAGTCTCTAGTCAAGTATCTAAAACACGTCATAGAATGCAAGGCAGACACTGAGTTTATGTGGCGACTCGACCGGTGGACAAGGGCAGTAGTGGGCAGGCACCGTACCTAGCCTGTCCACCATCCATTGCCTCACCACTGCCCTAGAGTGCAGGGGCCCCCAGGAGGCCAGGACAGTGGTTCACCGGACTTTCTCACATGGCGCCAACCGAGGAGCTGTAGCGCGACGGCGACCACGTCGGCTGGGCTGGGCATGCAGGCAAGGTCGTCTTCTCCGGGGCGGGGCAGAGGATAAGGCCGGGCCCCACCTTATCGCGCTGCAGATTCCAGCGCGGGCGCCGGGGAAGCGAACCTGATCGCCGCATTGGCGCACCACAAATCTTGGCCCCTCCATGCCTCCACCGAGCAGGATCCGCGTGCAGTGCTGCCAGTACAGTGCACCACCCAGCGGACGGGCGGCCCCGCGTGTCAGCAGAGGAGACCCAGCACGGACGGAATCCTCCTCATGTCCTGACCCGGCAGAGGAGACCCAGCCGCGAGTGGGGCACGTCCATCCGCCGCGGCGCGTGGCGATCGTCCTATGTAGGCACGGGAGCTCTCGGACAAGACGGCGTCGTTTTGGCGCTTAGCTGAAACCGTGGCGGCGCACCGAGCACGGGGGCCGGCCG
>LAPY01000536.1:67791-84329 GCA_000970635.1 Eragrostis tef | reverse complement strand
GTGCTGCCAGTACAGTGCACCACCCAGCGGACGGGCGGCCCCGCGTGTCAGCAGAGGAGACCCAGCACGGACGGAATCCTCCTCATGTCCTGACCCGGCAGAGGAGACCCAGCCGCGAGTGGGGCACGTCCATCCGCCGCGGCGCGTGGCGATCGTCCTATGTAGGCACGGGAGCTCTCGGACAAGACGGCGTCGTTTTGGCGCTTAGCTGAAACCGTGGCGGCGCACCGAGCACGGGGTCCGGCCGGCGTCGGGGGGAGCCAATGCGAGCAGCCGGTCTTCTTCGCTATTTATCGGTTGATGGATTAGCTAGTGCCCACGGATCGGATTAGGCTACCACACTCCAGGTCGTCAAGCGTTGGGTTTGGTTGGGCGATGAGCTAAGCACAGAATGGCACACTACCAACAACCGTATCAAAAGCTAGTAAGCATCACGCGAACAAACAAGCTCACGGTAGCTCAGGTGGCCCCCTTCCAACACCCACTCTCAAGCGCACTGACGCACATAAATCCAAATAACGATGTACTAACACAGCATTAGCGAGGAATGCACCGCGCAAACTGAAGGTAGTAGCCGCAGTTAACATGTTCTCTGCTAAAACAAAGCGAACGAAATTTCTGTAAACAAAGTGCAGTAATAGTGCACAAGACCATTCCTGATTTCAGTATTGCGGTTAGAATGGCACGGTCAATCACTTCATTATCATCACGTCAGCGATAATTAAATATGTGTGAGTGACGATAAGATGGGCCATGCATGGCGTGGGCAGCCATCCGCCACAACTTCTCCGTCTCCGCGAGTACTTATCCAAAACTCAAATAATTATGCATGTAATATTCCGCTTCTAAAAAAATATATTGAAAGTGATAGCATCATTAGCCGCTTAGTAGGTCAGATCAGAAGATAAACGCTGATCCCAGCAAATCTCATAGCTGTAATTAATCAGCAGCAGTAAACAGTAATACTAGTACAAGTCTACTCCTGCTGGTCGGAATCGAATCAGGCAGCAAAGAAGGAAATAAGCTCCTGCACCGTCTCGAATCTTGGCCACGCGGCGCGAGCAGCCCCACTCACTCATCATAGCCAAGGATGCTTAGCCTTGCGAGCAAGTACGCAGTAAAAAGGAAAGTAAAAATTCGAGTACCAGTACAGACAGTCTCGGCACGAGTCGCGCCATTTTTGTTTGTTCGATCTTGGCGAGAGGGAGTTGAGTTTGCAATAAAAACTGCGATCAAAGAGAGAGAGAGAGAGAGAGAGAGAGAAGAGACCCGGCCGGCTGGCGAGTTGCTATTGCTAGTACCGTGCGAGCGCGCGGCGTAGCACCTGTGCGAGTAGTCCCGGCGCGCTGAGGTGGGGCAGGTGCCCCTCGGTCTGGAGGAACTCGACGGTGGTGCGTCCGCCGAGGTGCGCCTTGAGGTAGTTGGCGACGGACGCCGGGACGGAGACGTCGCGCGTGGTCTGCACGACGACGCAGGGCGAGCGCACCATGCCCAGCACGCCGCGGAGGTCGGTGTTGAAGACGGTCTGGCACACGTGCCCCTGCTTCCAGTCCAACGAGTAGAGGCTTGTGGCGGATGTGGATGACGAGAAAGAAGGTTTGTTCGTGTCCTGTAAGGAATGGGGCTTTTTTTTTTGTCTTGATGCCCAATTATCCAGGCCACACCAGGAGGTACAGTAGTAAAAAAACGAGAGGCGCCAATAATCCTGTGTTCACATCTCTCTCAGCTGGTTTTGTGTTGCTTTGGTTTCTTTTCCAGTCCCCGACAAACATGTTGCTGCTGGAGAATCGTATTTTTCACTGCTTCGAAAAACTGGTTCAGAGAGTGTATACGTGTAAACGTCTCGAAAAATCGTCGGAACCACAGGTCTCCTCTACCGTAGTGTGTCGAGATCAGGCATCTCCGTGCCAAGTACGCCCTTTCCGTTGTTTTTTTTTTTTGAGGAAACTGGAGGGGCAAAGCCCCTACAGATTAATATATTGATAAAAGAAAGTAAATAAAAGTTCATACACTAAATGGAAAGATCACGATTTACCTAATCAAACAAACCGGCTCGATCGAATACAGGCACAGCTCTGCCTTTTTGCCAGCGCGCGAAAGCTCGGCGGCGGGATGCGTGAATCCCATGGCGCCGCGGCCCATTGGACGAGAGCGCCGCCAATAGGGTTCACCCCTTTGTTGGCTCGCCGACGACGACCGGCAAGGTGCAGAGCCTCCAGATAAAATCTCACCGATATTCCTGGCCTATCTCCATCGATGGAACCCTGCATACTCTCTCTCCAAAACTTGAGACTGTTTTCTCTAGAACGTAGACGCCCTTGATCATTGATCATCCACTGCCTTACTCGCCGCGCCCAATGGGACGAGAGCGCCGCCAATAGGGTTCACCCCTTTGTTGGCTCGCCGACGACGACCGGCAAGGTGCAGAGCCTCCAGATAAAATCTCACCGATATTCCTGGCCTATCTCCATCGATGGAACCCTGCATACTCTCTCTCCAAAACTTGAGACTGTTTTCTCTAGAACGTAGACGCCCTTGATCATTGATCATCCACTGCCTTACTACCTCCGTTGCAGATATGCTTGATGAACAAGAGTTGGATGATCCAGTTCGAGTGTACGAATGTTGAGAAAAAAAGACCTGTGCCCTGACGCTAACGGATAAGAGCTCGACGCCGAGGATGTCATCGTCGCGTGCCGCGTGAAGCCAAGCCCATGTCGCCGTCGATCGACGAGGGCGTACGAGCTATAGCTAATGATCATCTCCACCCAGCGATCGATCCAGGGAGAAAAAAAAATGTTGATGTTTCTGCGGTCCACGCGAGCCTCTCGCCCGGTTCTGATCATGATATGGATGGCAGGTAGCTTCAGCCTCACTAGCAGCAATTTTAGCTGACGCTCGCCGAGACTAATCACCCGAGCGAGCTATTACCACCTTCCAAGAGGCGACGCGCAGACGCTTCTGCCACGCTACCGACCAAACTTGGCTACTGTCACCATGGGATCCTAATCGATCATTCATATCATCCAAATTGTTTTGGATCACACACGTTGTCTTGCGTTTCAAGCTTAATTTTGTCCGTATTCCTATTTAATCCTCCTGGTCCAATGTGGCAAGCATCGTTTCAATGCATAATAATCCTCCTGGTCCAATGTGGCAAACATCGTCTCAGTGCATAATAATCCTCCTGGTTCAATGTGGCACCTCATGTTTAGTATGTCTCCGTACCGTAAATGGCAATATACCGTATATGTGCGTATCTGTAAAGAGCATACGTCGCAACCGGAATTTTAACTCTTTACATAGAGTAGACAGGAGAAGATATATATGCTGGTTCGCAGGGGCAAAGGTTTTGGCGGACTTACATCTCCGGCCACACGACGCGCCGACCGAATCAGGAGATATATAAAGCAAGATACCGCCGCAGGCTACGTATAATCAATAATGGCGTGATCATAATCCACACAAATGATATACTCCCGGGCCTACACTCTCCCAGCATTTTATCTACATCTACTGAAAGCTATCCGAAGACTGAATTGCACAGCATGAAACGATATATCAGCATCACCTTGCACTGATATATCACCATTCACTCAGAGATACGACACACAGCAAATCCTTGGCTGTGCAAGGTGTTGTGCCAACTGCGTATATGGTTTGGGCAACAGCAAACTTAGCTGCATCGCATCACTAATTGACGTCAGAATGCTTATGTCACGAACAGTTCATCTGCAGCCCCTGAGAGCTGAAATTTTTGGAAGCATCGATCGCATAGAGTCTGAATTTGTGCCATGCAAACATAGTGTCGTAGCCCTATTATTCTCTTAAACGGCCAGTAGAGAAGGGTTGCCGCAGTGACAAGATTGGAGTAGCCGTGACCGGAGAGGAGTACAAAGACAAGCATCAGCTGGCAATTAGTTCCTGGGCAGTCCCTGGGTTTTCTTATTGAACGAGTCCCTGGTTTTCAAATGAGAGAATTTTAGTTACAAGGTGCAATAAATTATCTCTAAATGAATTTCACTTAGACTACCGGTAAATGTACTAAGAAACGTCCTTTTTCGTACACAACAAATCCAGTGGAGTTGGGGACCGAATAGAAGAGTTTACATGACGGGGAAATGTTGCGACTGTACCACCTTGCGTTATCTTGTCATAAAGAAAATTCCGACGAAAGCAACTGAACATCACTACATGACCAACTGGAACATTTAAAAATATACTTGTTTCCTGAACCTGCAAAGAACATCTTTTCCTACGAGCCAATGACATTAATGTATTCCATGAAGGCTATACTTGGGGGGCAAAATTAGAAAGTTGGCAGACTGCTATATTATATTTGATAACATAGTATTACCATGACGATCAAGGCTCCATAACAATTCCGAAAGAATTCCTCGAGTGCCCTGAATAGCATCCATGTCATTAAAGACAACAGCTACTGGAAGGTACACAAACAAAGAAGAAAACACAAAGTAGGTGTGTCAACGATAAGATAGTTTCATCCGAGTCACCTCTGATTTGATTCTTTCATAGCTGATGTTACCAGCTATTGTTTCAGGGACCTAATTTGCTCAAGCAGATCCTTCTAAAAGTCGCCGAGCACTACAACTCACTACTTCAACTTTGCAGAACATACATGCAACTAAAAGAATTTTGAGTAAGCCCTTGTCAGAAATTATATTCTTATTGATAGTGTATTACACTTTATTCAAAAGGATTGATAGTACTTATTTACGAGTTGTCCCTTGACCGAGTTAAGGATAAAAAACCGCCCCTTTTTCAACCATGCTTATGTGTGTTCAGGCAAGTAGCAGAAAAGGTATACATTCAAGCACACCAAATACGACCAAACGGAGCCCCAGGCTACACCGGTAGGCTGTTGATTGGAGAGCTCCAAATTGAGATTTAAGAATGCTAAACCTGCTTTGCTGCTGTGGTTGGTGAGGTGTCATCACTAGCGACATCCTTATCGCCAAAACCCCCCATACTAAAACATGATATTTCTCCCCCTTTTCCCACTTTCATCTCGGTGATCATCTACTTCCACGTTAGCAGATGCGGTTGGTTGCAATTTAGGTATAGGTCAGAGACTGGCCCAAACGGGTTGCAGTCCACTTTCACATGTCGAGGATAATACGGTGTCACCATTCTTCAACCATGAGCAGCGGTACACGTCCTTAAGCTGAAATCATTTTGCCAGCGTCACCGTCACTATATCTATATCGTCTGAAAATACGGGCAGCTCTAGGTTGCATCCCCCTGTGCCAATGAGTCCATGCCTCAATGGCCTCGTCCTCCGCCGTGCAAAGTGGCGAAGCTGATCGGTGTAGTCTGGGGACCTTGGCAGCGAGTCCCAACCGCGGCATCCATATCTTTGGACCCTTGCGATCAGGTAAGTCATGCGATGCGAACTGCTCGTGCAAGGACGACGAAAATTGATGGGATGTGGATGGTCTCGGCGGCCAATAAATTGGACGGGAGGATGGCTGGCAGATTGTAGATCGAAGCAATAGCACACTGCCAATTGTGCGACTACCAGTTCACCACGTGCCCTCCTCCCTCGCCGTTCTGTTCATCAGTTCATGGGGGATTACATTTCCTAGCACCGTAGCACGTGTTTTTTCAGCTTTCTTTTCCAAGGAAAATTCATGGGAACATAGAAAAAAATGACATAACGGTTATACTGGATTGATATCTCCTGTGCAGGATTTGGGCGTTGGCTCACGGAAACACGGGACCCGGGAATGCCATGCAACAAGCGTTGCGAATGCATCCGTATCAGAGATCGCATGGTGCGTGGGGCACGGCATATGGCGCTTTCGCTTTCGCTTAGGGCACGAGAGGTGCTGACTAGGAGTGACAATGCTTCGGCACACGTGTCCCAATGCTAACTGGAGGTTGAGCTTTGCACGTACTAGTGCTGGTTGGAGGAGCAGAAAAGTCAGCAGCAAAGCCATGGAAAAGAGATAGAGCCTCCGGCAAGCCCTCGCCTTTTTTGCGCATCCTCATGATGGCTGAGTGACAAAACTGGAACTAACAAATCACGAACCAGATCTTGATAAGGGGGAAAATTCAGCTTGTGCACATGATGGGAAATAAATTCCATAAAGATTGGATATGGTTAAGCAAGGAAATACTTGGGGTCAACTTGTTTGCTAGTGTTGACCAATAAATCTGCCCCTTTTTAAGTGGGAAATCATGCGCTTACATCTTAGCTTGATGCGACTTTCCTGCTATCATTGTTCAGTAAATGAGAAAAAAACAGTATATTTCCAACTGTAAATGTTATATTGTTTGTGCCCGCAATTGCAAACAGAAAATGACACAACAACATGCTTTCAGACTTCAAGCATACACAGAAGGCTGCATTCCACTAATACACAAGCAACCAGAATCAAGAACCATTGGAAATGCAATCCAATTATAAACATGTGTCTTGCCGAATAATAAGAACACCTTTACCAAATCCAATGCTCCATGTGGAGACAAACTATACGATAAATGAACCAGGTATACATCGATAAAATGCATTGGTTTCTAATTTAAACACTGCAAGAATCCATTTTGATCAAATAAACCTTACCCAGATTTAGCTAGATGCACCGTAGCACGCATACACACAGGTGGATCAGATTAAACTGTCTCGTCATGAGTCGAGACCTGGATAACATATCGTGGGAATCTGATTCATCCCGGTGGCCTAGCAAGCCTTTTTATCAAATGATAGTGGCAACTGTGTGCGTGTGTGCACCAGCTTTTGGTCCCTCTCGGCTATCTTGTTGCCGCATCCACCTAATTCCTCCTCGCGACCCCACCACATCACACCTTCCATGGTTCCCTTATCCCCTCTTCCTAAATCCTATCACTTCAGATATTCTCTCGTGGCCGTGAGTTGACACTGACCACGACTCATCTGGATTATCCGCAACTCATGAGTCGACAGTATTAGGTGGAACGCAAGGATGGGTCTGGCTGGCTTCTTGGTAACTGTCCACACTCGTCCTTAAATAACTCAAACTATAACAAATACCTATACCCACCAACCCCTGATGTACAATAAGCTCTAGAAAATATCTGGATGATTATTTTTCAAGGCATATTAGTGTACTGCTCCTCAGTTTCCCCTTTACCTTTGTTCTCTAGTTTCCCTACTAGCTGGCTTTTGCAGCCTGCGCTTGCGATCAGCACATGCAGTAGCCTAGCCTGATCGTGGGGAGAACCATAAAAACATGGTTTTAAACACGGAAGTGTGGATTCAGGAAGGAAAAAAGAAATTCCTGAGTTCCATTTCAAAAAGTGTGGGTTCTGGTGTGGGTTCTGACTGATAATGCTACAAAAAGGGAGGGAGGGTTACAGAATTTAGAGCTGAATAATAAAACGTGATACTGGATTGCAACAGAAGCATTAGCAAATTTGATTAATTTGGATAAATGCCAGGGAACTTCAAGACACCAACCTTCCATTTTCTTTGGCAATTATGATCTGTTTGCATTGCTTTGATCAGTCTTGTCTGAGATGATCAGATAATGACATAACACTAGATCATAATCAGGTAATAGGAATTCAGTTGTAGTGATATGGAGTATGGCTTTTATAGTATTAGTTCATTCGAGAAATGCCAATGTCCATGCAAACTGAGTAAACAACACTGGGCAGATATAGACCTGATGGACAATCTGCTTTGCTCCTTCTCGTATGGTATGGATACCAGCAGTCGATTTGATGACACTCAATATCTTTGATATCGAACCTTAGCTGGATTAGATCTTGCCTTGATACTGGAACTGCAATTTATAGTCACGAACCAGATCGGCAAGAGTGGTTCGGCACGGGCCCTCTGTTGGGGGGAGAGAAAAGAAGAGTTATCTTGCAGGTCACATATTTGAATGTGTAGAAAATACAATTGTTAAGCAGAATGAGCAAGAGTTACGGACCACCCAGATACGTGTGGAGCTGCTGAAAGTCACTTTCCTCGCAAATATCAATCAGGGAGTACACACCAGGTCGCAAAGCCTCGTCAATCTCTCTACCATGTAAAAGAAGGGCAAGTCTGCTGAGACAAAAGCATAAATAGAAATACGGAATATCTTGACTGGAGTCAAGGACACAACATACCGTGTTACCCCTGTCTGAAATGGACCCTGCCCAGAAAACATCTTAATATAACCCGCAAGGAAGTGAAGGGCGTGCTTTCCTAGGATTTCTCTTTGCTGACGCATCTACATTGCCCACAACAGGATAATAAGTTTAGTTAGCATATGAAACATGTATGTTCATGCATGAATGGCATGGGCATTTCTTAGTTGCAGAATCAAGTCTTTTGATTTCTGAGTCAAACTGCAATCTGTGTTGCAGGAGTGGCAAATGGTTTGTCATGAAAGAAATAGTTAGCAGTGGCTTTCCAAAAACCTTTGGCGGTTTGTGAACCCGCAATGCGAAATAGAACGGGTACAGCAGACTGAACACTTGAACCAGAAGGCCAGACATGACACAATATCAAGGTAAGGCGTACTATTTCAAATAACTAAAAAAAGCAACATAACTAACCTCTTCATAAATTCTTCTAAAAAAGGTAGCACATTTTATTGCCTCCTCCATGTTCCAAGCAAAATACCCTGCCATGTTAACCATCTTGGAATCTGCAGATTCCAAACAACATAGAAGTATGCTTACTGAATCCTCCAGAAGCGCGACACATTGCCCAACCTCACTGGAACAAACGAAACAAAATCAATATGAAGACCAGCATAAAGAACACGAAATCCTAGAAGGAAACAAAAGACAAGTCAAAATTACCGTTGCTGGTGCCGAAGAGTAGTGCATAATAACTTGCAACATGCAGCATAGATATCAACTGAAAATTGTCTATCGAGTATATATTCCTTATGATCTGTATGTTGAACACTTTGGTTGCAATATTTTGCCGAAGAATGAGGTATTTTCCGACAAGCAAGAAGATGTTTGAAGCCCTTGAAAAGTGTCACAGGGACATGTAGGCACTGGGAAACATGGGATGCATCAATTTGAAAAGAATGCCTTCCTATAAATGATGTGATAACCTCCACACACATCAGAACAACGGCCCCGGCATCTGGATGGAACTCAGTATAATGAGGTGGCAACTTCTCAATGTAGAAAATAAATGGACTCTGAAGGTGTAGAACAATGTTGAATAAAGCACCAACTAGGCCTGGGATAGTTCTCTTAAAAACACGCTTGTTTCCTGCAATATGGGTTGCAAAATAATTAATATTTTTTGCCAGAGCAGGCATGAAACCAAGATGTAAACAACATAGTGAAGGTGCCAAGATAGCTAAGAGTGGCAGGCAACAAACATGTATATTTACGCATCAACCATCTCAAGAATTATCATTTAGATCAAAAGATCCAAAAAAGCAACAATTAGCCCATGTAATCATGTGCTGTTGTATATAACAACCACACATAAATAAGTGGAAGCTGAGCATTTTTTAAAAAATCCTGCGCCATGTCTAAGCTGCTATAATATTACAAGGAGAGAAAAAAAAACACGAATTGTGTGTGGAATAAGACTTTCTTCAGAGTACTATTTCATATTCATGCATGCATATGAACTTGCTACTTATTACGTGATGTATCAAGTAAAATTTGGTTATGCAGATGTTTTGTTGTATCAGATATAATCTTAAAACTCCAAATATACTTGTGAAGCAAGAACCGGTTTCTCATAATTATTGTTGTATCAGATATAATCTTAGAATTCTTAAGTAATGCAAATATATGCCATTATATACTTATAGTACATCCTCTGACAAAACTGATTCAACATTTGTCAGAAGCAATGGATAAGCCACCTTCCATAACTACAAATAATTAGAGTTGTACAAGAAAATTATGCTATAGAAAATTTTAGCAGCAAACCTGGCACAAACTCAAGAAACAGATAGAGGCAATCGATCCCAGCGGCAGCATCAGAAGAAACTGTCCCGCCATCTGGATTTCCAGAGTAAATTTCATATATTGAATGGCTATACTGATTCACACCAACTAATGCCCTTTCAATGACTTGCAGAGCCGCATTAAGATGAGTGTTTGATGCAATATTGACAAATTTTCTAAGCAACTGTCGAAGTCTTGATTTCAATGAATTTAATCTATTCTGCTTATCGATTAAATCTTTAGGAAAAATATAACCAGATCCATTCTGTAATTGAAGTGTTTTTGTACTTGAGCCAATCTCATGAGTAGGCAGAGTTGCATTCTTTCCTTGAAGTAAGATGCATTTTCCATTGGCCTTCAAGTGGGCACTTACTATCTGACTATACAATTCTAGTGGGATGCTTAGCCCAGGCAACGTAAAAGTACTTCCTAACACTTCAAGATACCTTAACACCCCATCAATCCATACAAGTGAAAACATGTGTGGCCAGCTTGACATATCTGCAATTTTCTGTAGCGAGATGAAAGCTGTCTCAAACAATGTACCCAGTGACAACTGTTGGACAGGGCTTGTCTGTCTAGAAACATCACTCGTAATAGATAGGGTGCCATGCAACTTGACAATTGCAGCAGATACATTGTAGACCTCCCTCAAAGTGAGGGCTATGAGTGGACATTCACCTTTCAACAAGTTTTCCAAAAAAATATTTTCCATCGATTGTATTTTAGACATATCAAAACCACAACCACCATAGCGCATTCTATTTGAGTGAGCCGGAGCATCACTGTCCTTCAGATCATATTTTGCCCATTCATCCATGGCTACATCAATTTTCAGAAAACCGTTCTCACAATCCAGCTCTTGTGGAAGACGAACAGTGACTAAATCATTAGAGCGATAATCCTTATTACCCATAAACAACACATGAAGGCAAATGTCTGCAAATGTCTCAAATTTAGCAATATACCTGCTAAATATGGAACAAAACTTCAGCACCATTTTTCTTTCCTCCGAGCTTGCTATTGGATAGTTTTCGGATGTGCTCTCCAATGCTGAAATAATACCCCACAAAAATCCACCTATGCAAGACATGGTGCATGATAATCTGTTCCAACATACAGTGCTGCAAAAGTTTTGTAATTTGATGACACACTTGCTATCCTTTACTGTTACAGGTATGCCAGTCGTAGTCTTCTGTAACAGTTCAGCCATATGTTTGATGCACTCCAAGGCTGAATTTTCTAGTATATCAAATGTCTGCTCATCATTCTCTGAAG
The DNA here is from genome assembly GCA_000970635.1 of Eragrostis tef. Classification (NCBI taxonomy): domain Eukaryota; kingdom Viridiplantae; phylum Streptophyta; class Magnoliopsida; order Poales; family Poaceae; genus Eragrostis; species Eragrostis tef. The sequence continues at coordinate 73,130 of LAPY01000536.1, read as the reverse complement.
CCTTTCTATCAATAGGGTTAACATTCAGGAAACATTCAATTTGTTTCTTGTAGTCCAACAAGCAAAACAGTGAATGCACATTAGCTAGTGTAGAAAATAATTCCGATGTCTTATCTACCAAGGAGAATATGGTATTTTTCACCTCATCGGTACAGTTATCAAATATTTTATTTGATGAGCCAACGATTTCTAGAACAGATCTCAAAAGCCAATGGGTATACGATTTACCACTTTTGTCTGAGAAGGCCAAGTATTGCTTTGACTCTGGGCACTCTTTATCAAATTTAACAATGAGATTTTTCATTGCCATACGACAGCATATAAACAAATGCAGTAACTTCATTGGATTGCATGATTCACAGCGAAGACCTAGCAATTTCAGTAACAGGAGTCTGCCAGGAAAGAAAACAATACACGGTCAGCAATAACCAAATCACATTGCTAATATTGTAGATAAGAAAAATGTGCACATTAGAACCTAATTCCCCAAATTATGACAACCCCCATTTCCAGGTGGCTGATGGCATTAACTGACAGCATTATCACATGAAAGCTGGGCTTAATTCACCAACACACAAAATGGTAGGAACTGCAACCTAATACCAATAAAAGGAAATCTCAAAACTGAAAACATATGAAGCTCTACCGATCAATGTCTATTATAATTAAGGTTTTGGGATATATCATGAAAGTTTTATATACCAACAGACATCCTGACGACAGTAGCCATGTTTTTGCACTGTGATAGACATCAGCAATCATTATTATGAAGGGGGCCTGTTCTCAATATTTAACACTTTGACCTAAGTATGCAATACAGAATCCTAAAAAAAATGCAATACAGATACCCTCCTATTTCTGTCATAAGACCAAAAGCAAAAAGGCACCTGTGCAATTAATGTGCTTTCACGCAAAATTAAGTCAGGGGCTGGAAAAGTGCCCAAGTGTTTGTGAACAAAATTTCCTGTCAAGGCACAAAGAGCCTGGTATTCGGGAATGGAGGGAGCATGCAGTTTTGTCATATCTGTATTGGTGTAAGATAGTACAAAGCATGGACGTCACAAGTAACACATATGGGCAAAGTTGTGAATGCACAGAGGGAGCATGTAGTTTTGTACATATATGCATTGGTATAATAAGATTGTACAAAACATGGATGTAGTAAGTAGCACATATGGGCAAAGTTGTGAATTCACACTTGCCTTTCAAGATGGAGAATATAATTAATAAGACGTAAGAATGATTTCGAGTTTGCATGAAATCCAGGAGCCGCACTCAAAAAATGAAGTAGATTCTCACAGATCCAGTGTCTGTCTGTGCAATGGGCATGTGCAGCATCAAAATCCGTAGCAATCAACTTCCCATTTTCGATGTTACTTATTATCTCCATCAAATCAGGTGCAGAGTCCAGCAATGCAAAATCTTCATCTGAGTTGTTAAAAGAAGATACTGATTTCTTCAAAGCTCGGCAAAAGCTTGTTGACAAATTCTTCAAGAGTACCTAGAAAGAAAGTTGATTTCAGATTATATCAATAAATGGGAAAGGCATACAACAGAAGGCACCTCAGCCACTGAATATAAAATAAACACTGGCTATCAAATACCTTTTGATCATAAATAATAGTATCGCAAAGAAGAACGGACGAAATATTATGCAAATTTATTTCTCGGTTTGAAGATTGGTTGCCGTTAATCTCCTTGTCCGTGCAAGATCCCTTTGGCATAAAAGCAAACCTTATCAGATTAGAAAAGAAGTTCTTCAAATCGTTCTTAGATGCATGAGCGCTCCAGATATCAATGTTATCACATAGAAGCCGCCAGGTTGCTGTAGGAAAAGAACCTTTATCTAAGGAGCATAGACTCAAATCCCAGGAAGCACTGGTTTCATAAGACCCAAACGGGTCATTTTCTTCTGAAGATAATAACCTTACATAACCCATCATAAAACTGGTCAGTCGTGTGGCCTCATGACTGCAGGTCACCTTTAAAACTTTCGTGTTTCCTGTACTGTCCTTATCATGTTCATGCGCACCATCTTCAATAAAATAATCAAAGGCATTAATCTGCCTATTAAGGTCATTAAGTCTCTGCAGAATCATCAGATGAAAGCTGTAGATAACCAGAGCAAAAGAAGGACAAGTTCTTGAAACAAATTCTGATAAACTCTCAATGACATCCACAAGGGAGCTCGAGCTTTCGACAATCCAAGCAAAATAACATTCTCCGATGATATTGGCTGGATTGGTCCATTCCTTTCCTGAACACAAAACGAATGAATTCCCCACTAATTCTGTTGCTTCAACAGCTGCATCTGGAGGCATGAGACTAATAGATTGCTGATACAAACTTCTACATGATATATATAGTCGAAAGAAAATGACAAAAATCCATGAAAAGCTTGGGATCTTCTGCCATTTGGCAAGTTGCTTCTTAGGGATGGATGCTCCCATAACTGAGGAAATGAATTCACTAAATTTATTAGAGTCAGTTCTGACCAAGTGAGTGAAATTTGGTCGGATTGCACTGATCAACTTTGCAACAGCTTTTCCTACCAGTGTACTATTTGAAGCTGTGATAGTTATTGACTCAAGAACACTAGTGTATAATTCAGATAAATGCCGACCAAGAATTTCTGCTTTCTGATAAAGAATGGACTTCCTGCCAACCAACGGGGATCCTCCCTGTTCTTTTAGATGATCTTCAAAACTGTTACCTTGGGTCCATTTCAATGTTTCCATGAGATCAAGCGTAAGCTCATCTATGCATCGACTAGATTGCCCTTCTGGCATTGATTTTATTGAAGTACGGATAGCACCAATCAATGTTTCAGAACTCAACAATGTAGTCAAAGATGCCAAACATTTCTGAGAGGATAAAGAAGCCACCGAAAATGAGCCCTTAACTGCATCAGGGCCACCAGCACCGAATGTTCTCACAGCATCACACAGCCTAAATACCGAGAGGGAAACCTACATAATGAACCAAATAGAGAACATCAGATCAGCGTGGACAATAGAGAATGCATGAAGAAAGTAAGATGCATATAAAAGCCCACAAAACAAAAGAAAGCACCGCAGGTTTGACAATTTTATCAAAATAACGGAATGGAAAATTACTGGAAGTAACAGAAAAGAAGAGCACATAACCAACCTGACGAAGCTCACTGAATGTGCGAATTATTTGTGATGAAAGGCTTGAAATCTTTGAAGCTAGAAGAAAACAAGGTTTGATGTCCTCGGAAGACACATTAATAGCAGACAAAGCAAAAATCATTAACCACAATTTTACATGGTCGTCCCCCAGTACCTTGTACTCAATTTCCAAAAAATGGCCAACTGCAGCAGTAACTTCTGCAAACATTAAAGGAAGTATCTTCTTAATGCTTGTATCTTCCAAATGTACAGCCGACACCCAGAACTCATACATCTTTTCAGATACTGAGATCAAGACCTTGTAAATATCTTGCAAGAAGTTGAAGTAAGATCCTTCTGATGTGTCCTCTGTAGGTACATAGATCTTCTCCTCAATAACAGTTTTCAACATCACATTAATGGACTTTAGCATGCAATGAACTTCTACAAGCCTTGTAACCCCTAACCCAGAAAATTCCTTTTGTGAATATAATTTACACTCTAACAACAAGGGTTCCATAAACAGCATAAATACTTCAAAAAGCGATTCTCTATGTTGCTGGGGTTCATCAGAACCCTCACTACTTTTTTGCAACCGGCTCAAAGCTGTCCCACTCGGTGCAAGAGCTGTTTTTTGACTTCTCACTCTGTTAACTAACAATTGAAGCAAGTAACCAAACCCTGCCAGCAATACAGCCTTGTTTTCTTTTATTCCCCTAAATCGCTCAAATAGATGCCTATGGTAGCTTCCTTTGATATCCTTGGCTGCAGGGGTTTTAGTCAAGCTCTTGAGACCAAAATATCCACTAAGATGTTGGGGATGAAACAGTCCATTTGATAAAACATCTTCAACGACTTTCAACATTGCTCCTGCCTGAGTATGCTTGTTGGAACTGGCTTGTGAATTGAGCAATACTAACAGTTCTAACAATGGCTCAAGAATCTTTTCAACAAAAGTATGGAAAATATTCTTCGGATTTGCATAAAACCTCAGGAAACTTGAAAATTGCCCGAGGAGACAATTTGCAAGCTTTCGAAGAACATGACTGTCATTTCTTTCATTAGCTGATACCTTCTGTGCAAGATTGGTAACCTCAATGCCACAAGAGGCCCACAAATCCATACCTGCATTGAAGAAAGCTCTTGTATTGGAGGAGAAAAGCAACAATATGCAGTCTAAAACTTGTTCGAAGAGCTCAAAAGACTCATTGTCTGCACATGGCTCATTGCTATCAACTCTGCTCAAGCCATGTCTTGCCACGCGACTAAGTGACTTAAGTAAGTTCAGGGATACTGAAATGGATGGCTTCTTTCCAATACAAACTCTCAATATTACCCAACATCTACTATCCAATGCTGGATGAAAAGGCTGTGGCGTCTTTCTACTGTTCTCAGAAAAATTTAAGATAGACTGCACCCAATTTCCAATAAAAGATACAAGACGTGACAGCTGAATGCTGTGCACCTTGCGGTCATTGCTTGAGTTATCTGACTGCGTCCTTAAAAATTCAACCGCTAGCTCAATTTTTCTGCACCAATTCAACTTGTCATGAAATATTCAACTAAAAAATGCATAATAAGGTTCACATAGACAGGGTTCAAACAAATGTACCACATCACTAGTAAAATAAGCACTGAAATGCACTTCTGTATGAATCAAACAGATCCTACTGGGTATTCATGGACATACATGTGGTGCACGTAATAGTGTGCACAATTTTCTTGTCTTACTATTTTCAGAGCCCAAATTTTAATAAGGAGAACTACTGTTCACATAAATCAACGTGGTCATCATGCAAATTGTTAATCAACACTTACGAAGCACTAGCTTACATCTACCATCACCTCTGTAATATATCTCTTAAGATTCTATGTACACTGAAATAGATTAATACCATCGTGCCTTTAGCTACGGCATTGCATTTTGCAATCCACCTTAATTGAGCTAGCTAAACAAGCAAACCAGAGCAGCATAAGCACGACTAATTGAAATTCCATAATAAACTACAGCGAGAGTTCACATGAACGGGAGCAGAGGCAGTACCTTTCGAGCGAGAGTTCCTTGCCCTGCAGCGACAGGACGAGGTCCAGGTGTTCCCACGCACCCCCGGCGCTGCCACCGCCGCTGACGAGGCGAGGCCTGGCGGTCTTGGGCTCGCTCGTCCCCTCTCCATCGCGAGGCGGCGACCGGCTCCGCTGCCGCTTCCT